>NW_021024561.1:220829-269842 GCF_004153795.1 Camellia sinensis
AAGGAGATATACTCCAACAATTCTCCCCCTATTGACTTAGGTGGAGACATCAACCATACCCGCCAAAGTTCAACACTTTACATGTTTGTCCCTCGACAAAGTCTTTGTCAACATATCTGAAATATTATCATCTGTGTGAACCTTTTGGGAGTGCCAATAGTTGTTGGCTTATTTTTCCTACGAAGGAAAATATCATAAATGCGAGCGTGCCAGTAAGAATTGAAAAATCCTTACAGATTAAATTCAAGCCAATTATCAAGCGATTGCGTTGACTGTTCTTTTGCCTCAACAAAGAGGACTTTAAAACTACCAAGTCTAGGGAAAAGAAAAATTAAAAGAAGAAGGAGAGAGGCGGAGAAAAATGATTGAGTGGACAATCGGGGTGATTGAGTGAACAATTAAAATAACCATTAATTACTTCTACTCCTATGCTCTGAAAAGAAAGTGCATGAAATATAAATCTATGTTAAACTACTCCTAAGATAAGGAAAATAACAAGAAAAATATAAATCAATTGTCTTTGATTTGAGTTGGATGGACTCTTTACAATGTAGCTATGAATGGCTATTTATAGGTAAACATTTGTAGGAAAAAACTACATAAAACTACTCACTCTTCCACCTTCACCATTTCATACAATATGATCTTCCATAACTTCCTTCAACCTCTACTTCATTCTCCATGTTTTCTACTTTGTTCTCATCATCTTTCCACATTTCATAACTTCTCATAACCTCCAAATGAGTAGGAGGGTGCCACATGTCTTGCAATTATATAAATAATAAATAATAAAATTGTAGATTTATGATGCCATCAGTATCATACCATATCATTATAGATTAAATTATAAGAATTTTTTTTTCTTTTGTTTAGTCTTAAAATTTTTTTTGCCAAAATTAGTCCTGCCATATTTTGGAGGGAAAAAAAGAAGGAATGGACCCCACTTATAAGCCAACAAACCATGGAGCGCGTAGAAGTGTGCAGCAAAGGTGGGCAACGGTTTATCCAACCTGCACAACTCACCCAAACCAACTCTACTCGCACAAATCCGACCCTACTCATATGCATAAATAGGGCGGGTGTGTGTCTATTTTTCCATACAAAATCGGGTTCGGATTAGATCCGACCCTATCCGTTCAAATCCGTAACCCGCCCGCATGTTAGGTGTGATACCCCTGTTCCGTGGTATGCTAATTGGTCATTAATTTGAGTATGATTATGTGATTAATATGATTGTGTGCACCATTATGTGAAAATATGCGGTTTCGAATTTCTATCTATTCACCGTAGGAATATTCGTTTGATTATCTGCCTTGGAAATTAAATTGAAGGCCTTATCGGCCACAGAACCCGAAATTGATTGTGTTATTATGATTAGCGTAATTTTTAGAGCCTACGGTGAAATTTAATTGAAAATTGATTCGAGTTAGATTAAATTGATTTAATTAATGGTTTAGTGCCCAATTATTTGATATATTCAATTCCCTTTTTATATTCATTTGGGCTGATTTCAACTTTAAGATAAGAGAGGGGAGGGTCGGCTATAGAAGGAAAAAGGGGAGAGTTGTGTAATTTTGGTTCAAGGCTTGAATCTCTTGAAGATCTAGCTCTAGATTTGGCTAGAGCTTGAGTGTTGAAGCTCTTAGGTGAGTGGATTCATGGACTCTTGTTTGTAATTTGTAAGTTCAAAGTTGAAAAATGTTAAAGAACATGAATCGAGTTGGTTTTGTTAAATTTGAAGTCTTAGAACACATGCATGTAGGAAATTGTTATGAATTTCCATATTTGAACACAATGTGTGTGTAATTGCTTTGAATATTGCATGTTTGAGCTCAAAGGGGTGAAATCCATGTAAATTAGTAGTTCAAGCTCATGTATAATCACCATTGGTATCATCTAAGTTGAGAATGGGAGCTAGACATCACATGCATGTACAATCTATGAAGATAAGAGCTTTGAATGCATAAACATGTATGTTAGAATTGAGTTTGGTGTCAATTTGAGCCATGCATGTGTTAAATCTTTGAAATTGAGCTCCATGATGATGTGTTTTGGTGTTTATACCATGTTAGTACAAGTATGTGTGGAATTGGAGCTGTAAAATGCATGAATTGTTAGTTGAAAGTCGAAATGAAACTTAAGAACACAATCTGGGAAACCCATAATTTTGATGTCCGCTCGAGCGGGGTAATGGCCGCTCGAGCTGGAAATACGTGCTCCCAGTACTTTTGCAGACTTGGTGTCCGCTCGAGTGGGATATTTCACGCTCGAGCGTGGAGCTTTGTAGACAGGCCTTCCGCTCGAGCGCCCTATTTCACGCTCGAGCTTATTTTTCATGCAACCAGTACTTTTGCAGGCCTTAAAGGTCCGCTCGAGCGGGGTAGTCCATACTCGAGCGGGGACCCTATCTTCTGAGATTTTGTTTTCGAATTCTGTGTTTCGTTTTCCGTTCTCTTTCACTTGCAAGCACTCTTAGGCATGTGTTAAACATTTTAAATGAGTTAAAGAGATAAGAATAAAGCCTGAAGAGGAAAATGTGAATTTAGAATGGATTGGATTGTTAGTGACCCTTTTGTGTTCATGGAATGTGTAGGGTCGAGCTCCAGGGCAAATCTGCAAACCGATCACTGTGAGTAATATCTGAAATATGTTATTGTCCAATTGCTTACTTCTATGTAAGTTTTGTAAAGTTCATTAATGCTGAATGGTGGACAAAGTTTGATATGACAAGTTTGAAAGGCTTAAATGCCAGTTTGAAATGAAAGTCTGAAAGGCTTAAATGCCAGTTTGAAATGAAAGTCTGAAAGACTTAAATGCCAGTTTGATATGAAAGTCTAAAAGGCTTAAATGCTAGTTTGATATGACAAGTTCAAAAGGCTTAAACGCCAGTTTGACATGACAAGTTTGGAAGGGCCGAAAGGCTAGTCTGATATGAAAGTTTGATAAGGCCAAAAGGCCAGTTTGATATGAACGTTTGAAAAGGCCAAAGGCCAGTTTGACATGAATGAATTGGGCCTGAGGCCGTTTGATGCATAATGTTCCAATGTATTTACTTTATTTGATATTATTCACTAGGCTTTCGCTCACGCTCATTCATGTGTTTGTAGGTGAGCCAAGAGAGGTCCAGACCCAGCCCCAGTGAAGGCCGTATGGAACAACCGAGTTTTGGAAAGTCAGCCTATGTGTCTCACGCATGAGACTCACCTTCGCCTTTTGCCATTTTGTTCTACGTTGTTGTGTTGGCAAAGTATTTGTATATGTCTATATATAATTTACATGGGTTGACTTAATTCTGGATGATCCTGTCTGTACAGAACTTTATGGTACTGTGTATCTATTGTGAGTTATTAATGTATATGTGTATGGTTTGTTTTAATGTGCCATGTAAGCACAGCTCTAAGGACAAAGTTTTAAGTTGCTTCCGTTTGGCCCCGATTAACTATGTTAAAATACGTTGTTTCGGTTTGAGGCCGTAGGTAATCTTATGATTACTGGCTGGTTATGTCCTTAACCCACGGGGGCGGGTTCGGGTCATGACATTAGGGAAAATCGATGATTCCCCACAAGTAAGTCAATCAATGGGAATAAAAACTAATGCGGAAAAATTAAATCAAAAGCAACACAAGAATTTTTACGTGGTTCCCTCAATGTAAGGTACGTCCACGGGATCGAAATTCGATTCCACTATCAACCAAATAAGTTTCCAAACGATTACAAACGAGACACAAATGGTCTCACAAACCACCCTTAGGTGAATTCTAAATAATCACAAAATAAACAAGAGGAAAGACCTCACCAAATAGATGAACCAAAATCTTCAGAACCAGAGTTGTAGAAGATCCAAAATAACAAACCAAATCAACTTTGAATCAAAGATAGCAAAGCATTAAAAAATCAAATCCAAAGCACTAACCAAGCACCAAACTGGGAACACGCACGGTCACTGAGATGAATGAAAACCGTATATCTCTATCCAGCACTTCGGAACAATATACATATATATATATATTGTTAAATCTTGGTTTTGTTTTATCAAAACCCTAGTTGTATCCAAATTGAATTGAGTTTCCACGAATTAGATATAATATATTAAAATATATTATACCTAAACCAAGCCAAATTAAAATTCTTTTTCCAAAACCAATTGGGTCTCAAACTCCAATAAGGAGATATACCCCAACAATTCTCCCCCTATCGACTTAGGTGGAGACATCAACCATACCCGCCAAAGTTCAACACTTTAAATGTTTGTCCCTCGACAAAGTCTTTGTCAACATATCTGAAATATTATCATCTATGTGAACTTTTTCAAGTTGTAACAATTTCGAATCTAACGAGTGGGGCATTCTGAAGCAAAGTGGCCAAATCCTTGGCATTCATAGCATTGGACTCTTTCAGAGTTTCCTTGTACATTTCCTTTCTCTTTCTTGGCTATAGAATTAATTTTGAGTTTATCTTTGCCTTTAGATTTATGAGTATGAGTAGATTCCAAAAGATTAGGATTCTTTTTCAAAAAAGATTTTTTAAATTGTTTAACAAAAGCAGCCGTAATCTTGGAATTTATCTCACAATCCTCATCAGAATCCTCTCCAACGCTATGAGCACTACTAAATGCAATATCTTTTTGTTTCTTTTTTAAATTCCTATGTGCCTCATAAGATTGGAGATTTCCAACCAACTGATCCAACTTGAGGTTGTCAACATCTTGAGCCTCCTCAATAGCCATAACTTTTGGTTTTAGAACCGATTAGAATCTGATGAAGATGAAAGTGACAACGAAGATCAAGGCGTAGAGGGACATAAACAATTCCTTGCTTTCATGGCGACTTCCGAAACTGAAGGACGAACAGAGTATCTGAAGAGCCCGGTTGAGAATGCCACTGATGATGAATCCTCGGGAAGTGATGATGAAGAGCATGAGCATGCTTATGAAAAGATGTATAAGGAATCTCTTAAGTTATCCAAATTGAATGACAAACTCACTATAAATCTTAAAATTCTTTTTCCAAAACCAATTGGGTCTCAAACTCCAATAAGGAGATATACCCCAACAATTCTCCCCCTATCGACTTAGGTGGAGACATCAACCATACCCGCCAAAGTTTAACACTTCACATGTTTTTCCCTCGACGAAGTCTTTGTCAACATATCGGAAATATTATCATCTGTGTGAACCTTTTCGAGTTGTAACGATTTCGAATCTAACACATCACAAATCCAATGGTATCTCACATCAATGTGTTTCGATCTTAAATGAAAAGTAAAATTTTTACTCAGATGAATAGCACTTTGACTATCACAATAAAGTACATACTTTTCTTGCTTTAAACCCAACTATTGCAAAAACTTCTTCAACCATAACTCTTCTTTGCAAGCTTTCGTAATGGCAATAAATTCAGCTTCAGTAGTTGAGAGAGCAACACATTTTTGTAATTTAGATTGCCATGCCACAGCTCCCCTTGCAAATATCATCAAATACCCCGAAGTAGATTTCCTAGAATCAACATCACCGGCCATGTCAAAATCTGTGAACCCATCAAGCATCGGCTTACCATCTCCAAAACATAAACACACCTTCGAAGTCCCTCGAAGATACCTTAGAATCCATTTTACCGCTGCCTAATGTTCTTTACCCGAATTAGAGAGAAAACGACTCACCACACCAACTGCGTAAGCAATATCCGGCCTTGTACAAACCATGACATATATCAAAGAACCAACTGCTGAAGCATAAAGAACTTTCAACATCTCTTCTTTGTATTTCTCACTTGTAGGACATTGATTCGAACTAAGCTTGAAGTGACCCGCAAGTGGACAACCAACCGGCTTTGCTTTATTCATGTTGAACCTCTCAAGAACTTTCTCGATGTAGCTTTCTTGAGACAACCAAATCAGTCCCTCTTTGCGATCACGAACAATTTTCATACCAAGAATTTGCTTTGCCGGTCCCAAATCTTTCATAGCAAAAGACTTGCTCAACTCCAATTTCAACCTGTTTATCATGGTAGAATCTTGACCCACAATTAACATGTCATCAACATAAAGCAAAAGAATAATAAATTTACCATCCGGGAAATTTTTCACAAACACACAATGGTCCGAAGTGGTTTTAGAAAAACCATTATTCATCATGAAAGAGTCAAATTTTTTGTACCATTGCCGCGGGGCTTGCTTGAGACCATACAAACTTTTCTTCAATTTGCAAACAAATTTCTCTTTTCCTTTCTCACCTTCCGGTTGCTCCCGTTTTTCTCCAACAAAAAACTCACGGATTGAGAGTATTTGGAGCTAAAGTTCAAGATCTAAAGAGAGAGAGAGAGAGAGAGAGAGAGAGAGAGAGAGAATAGATCTAGGGTTTTGGAATGTTTAGAGAGAGAGAGAAAGAGATGAAAAAGGCTATCTCTTGGATTGTTATACGCACAGACCACTCAATGCCTTGTACCTCAGATTCTTGCCATCATTCTTCAATTTGAAGACCCACTTATTTTTCAGAATTTTCCTCCCTTTAGGCAACTTCACTAAATCATAAGTCTGGTTTTCAAGTAAGGAATTCATCTCCTCGTCCATGGCCTTTTTCCAATCACCTTTCTTTGCATGCTCAATTGCTTCTTGGTAGCTCTCAGGCTCCCCTTGATCGGAAATCAACACAAATTCATTGGGAGGATACTTTCTTGAAGGTTGTCGGTCCCTTGTAAATTTCCTCAACTCAAGTTGGGGTGGCGGTTCTTGACTTGGATGCTCTTCCTCAATTTCTGGCTCAACTTCATTAGGATTAGCATCATCCTCTACATATTCAATAGGTGGCTGTATATCTCCCCCATTTTCATCATCAATTGAAGATGAAGGAGATGGATCCATGTCAATGAGATCACTAGTTTTTGGCTTCGATTGATCACCTTTTCCAAAGTCTTCAATTATTTGGTCTTCAAGAAACACAACTTCACGGCTTCGAATGATTTTCTTGTCGACCGGATCCCACAATCTATACCCAAATTCATCACGCCCATAGCCAAGAAAGATACATTGTCTTGACTTACTATCAAGCTTGGACCTCTCATCCTTTGGAATGTGAACAAAAGCTCGGCAACCAAACACTCTCAAGTGCTCATAAGACACATCTTTGCTTGTCCAAACTCTTTTAGGAACATCACCATTCAAAGGATAGGAAGGAGACAAATGGATCACGTCAACCGCTATCTTCATTGCCTCACCCCAAAAGGATCTTGGCAATTTAGCTTGTGAAAGCAAACACCTTGTTCTTTCCACAATGGTGCGATTCATCCTTTCAGCAACGCCATTTTGTTGAGGAGTCTTCTTAACTGTCTTTTGGTGCCGAATACCTTGGCTACGACAATACTCATCAAATGGCCCAATGTATTCACCACCATTGTCTGATCGGATGCACTTCAATTTCTGCCATGTTTCTCTTTCAACCATGGCCTGAAAATGCTTAAATACTTCTAGAACTTGATCTTTAGTTTTTAGTAAAAAAGCCCAAACTTTCCTTGAATAATCATCAATGAAAGTAACAAAATAAAGTGCACCACTATGTGTTCTAAATTTTAAAGGACCACAAACATCCGAATGAATCAGTTCCAAAACATTTTCTTTTCTAGAGGCAACATTTTTATGAAAAGAAACTCTATGTTGTTTACCCGCCAAACAATGAACACAAGTTTTAAGATGTGTACCTTTCAAACCGAGTAGAAGCTCTTTTTTGAATATTACTTGCAGCCCCTTTTCACTCATGTGGCCAAGCCGCTTGTGCTACAATTCGGTAGAAGTATCATCTTCAAGTGCATTGACAACACCTTTACAAATTTTTCCTTGCATCGAATAAAGTGTATGAGTCTTCTTGCACTTAGCCACCACCAAAGAACCCTTTGTGAGCTTCCATATTCCATCACCAAATTTCTTGTTGAAGCCTTCATCATCTAGCTTCCCAGTAGAGATCAAATTGAGGCAAATGTCGAGAACATGCCTCACATCTTTAAGCAACAACTTGCAGCCCAAATTTGTTTCCAAGCAAACATCACTCATGCCAATAATCTTGGACAAACCTTCATTACCCATTCGAACAAAACCATAATCTCCTTCGGTGTAGGTAGTGAAGAAATCAACTCGAGAAGTCACATGAAAAGAAGCACCGGAATCAATCACCCAATTGCTCTCTTGGCCCACAAAATTGATACAATCATCTTCACAAACAACCATGAGATCATTGGTAGTAACTGCCGTTGTGTCTTCTTGCTTTTTATCCACACTTTTGTCACGCCTTTTCTCCTTATTCTTGAGCTTTCGGCATTCTCGTTTCATGTGCCCTTTCTCATGGCAGTAATAACACTCAATGTCTTTTTTTGAAAAAGAACCATCTTTGATTTGTCACGGCTTTGATCACGACCATGAGGAGTCTTACTCCTCCCCCTTGTTTTGCTTCGGCCTCTCACAACAAATGCTTCCTAATGAGAGAAACCTGTTGATTTTCTTCTAGTTTCTTCATTCAACAAGCTACTAGTGACTTAGCCTATTGTGACAACTCCATCAAGTGCCGAATTACTAACTGTCACAACCAAAGTTTCCCAACTTTCGGGCAAAGAACTAAGTAGCATCAAAGCCTGCAACTCATCATCAAAATTTTTTTTCATAGAAGCAAGTTGGTTAACAATATTCTTTATTTCATTCAGATATTCCGGAATAGGGCTGCCCTCTTTATATTTTAAATTAACCAACTTACGAAACAGAAATGTTTTATTTGTGGCTGATTTTCTATCATAAAGACTCTCTAATTTTTTCCATAAATCATGTGTCGAAGTTTCAGTAGCAACATGATGAAACACACTATCATCAATCAATTGACGGATAACACCAACGGCTTTTCGATTAAGCCTATTCCATTCATCATCTTTCATATCCTCGTGTTTGCCACTATCACCCTCAATGGGTCCATACAAATTTTTACAAAATAATAGGTCTTCCATTTTAGTTTTTCAAGTTACCCAATTACTTCCATTGAAGCTAGACATGCGACCCACATTCCCCTCCATGATTTACACAAATAAATAAACCCAAATAAACCGTAAGCTCTGATACCAGTTGTTAGGGAAAATCGATGATTCCCCACAAGTAAATCAATCAATGGGAATAAAAACTAATGCGAAAAAATTAAATCAAAAGTAACACAAGAATTTTTACGTGGTTCCCTCAATGTAAGGTACGTCCACGGGATCGAAATCCGATTCCACTATTAACTAAATAAGTTTCCAAACGATTACAAACGAGACACGAATGGTCTCACAAACCACCATTAAGATCGCATAATCCGCAGATTATGTTTAAAAGAAAAAAAAAATCTCTCTCAAATTAATTTTTTGATCCTTCTTTCTCTCTCTACCTATCTCTCTCTCTCTCTCTCTCTCTCTCGCCTACCTCTCTCTTCCCACATCTCTGTCGCCGTCACTACCGCCATCTCTCGCCCCTGGCTCGCCATCTCTTTCATCTTCTCTCCGTCGCCATCTCTCTCTTCTCCTCTATTGTTATTGACACCGTCGTCTCTCGCAGATCAACTTTACTCCATCGTCGTGTACGAAGGTACCCAGATCTCTCATCTCCTCATTCATTTATTTATGATTTGCAGACTTGTTTTGTTGTGGGTTTGTTACTTTTTGCTTCTTTTATTTAATAAAAGAAAATACTTTTGGTTGTGTTGTGGGTTTGCAAAAGGATTTGTAATAAAGTCTGTAAATCACAACAATAAAGGTGTGTTTGAAGAGGTTGAATAATAATAATAAAGTCTAATTTTTGTCAAATACAGAACCTCCAAAAAACAAATTTGATTTGTCAATCATTTGCACTAGGTTGGACTTCAGAGAGATTTTTTTTTGTCAAACATACATTGTTAACCATAATCTGCAGGGGAAAAAAAATCTGCGGAAAAAATTTGTTTAGAGAAAAATCTCTCTCATATGCACTCAGTTGAAGCAAAAAAAAAATAATTCAAATAAATAAATAAAAATAATAGTTCACAAACTGCTCGCACAATTGCAAGATCCACCTGTTCGATTCACAACCCGCACTCTATACGGACGTGGTTCCATTTTTGCCTAACCCGCACCCCATCAAATGGGTCCAACCCGTCATCCGAACCGCACGGAACCGATCCGTGAACACCCCCAATGTGCAGTGGGTCATAAATCAGCGAAATGAATGGATCTTCGTGATAACATAGAGACTTAAGTGGCATAATTGCAATATCGTACTCTATGTACTGGGAAAGTACGTGCGTCGCATGGGTAAAGTGACCACATCGAAGAAGAAAATGAATTTCAACGCAACGTCCACTTAGATCTCGTTCGATAATAGGTTATTGTAATAATTTTTTAATTTTTTAATTAAAATATGAGATAAAAATATTAATATGTTTCGAATGATTTTTTAATTTTTACGAAAATATGTATAAAAGTAAAAAAAAAAAGAGAATTTTTAACTTTTTAATATATGTTATAGACTTTTTAATTTTTTTAATAATTTTTTAATTTTTAAGCTAAAACAAATACATGTCAAACGAGGCCTTAGCCTTTGTTTGCTTAACTTAGTTGAGCTAAAAAAACACAAAAAATAAAATAGACTAAATAAATTAATAAGACAAAATATCACATTCAAATTATAATCATTTCACTTTTTATTTTACAAAAGTCAAAAAAGTGAAATGAGACGCACTTTTTTGTCCCAAAATAAAAAAGTCCCAATTCGAAAAAATTAACTAAAAAAAACAATGCCAAACGAGGACTTATTAGTTATCCTAATAATTAAATACTAATTTACCCCCTTTGGTAATAGGGAATGAATTAATTCACACACCACTTGCTAATTTTAAATTAACTCACAATAGTTTTCTCAAATTATTTTTTTCTTTTGAAGATTATTTTATCAAAGACAACCTTCTTGCATGACTTATGCATTATTTGACATAAAATAAGTGCACTAATTTAAGTTCATATCATCTCTTTATTTTTTTTATGTATCTTTTATTAAAAAATTAAAAAATATATTTATTTAGATTATCGTAAACAATTCCTTAACTAATAGTATTATATATATATATATATATATCAAATTTTATCGATATTTTTCTTTTGGGTCCTATTAGCATGTGCACCCTTCAAAGGGTGCACATGATGGGCACCTTACTTGATGACCGTTAGATCTTTACAAACTAATCCAGGCCATTGAATAATTTAAGAAGCACAACCTAGAACCTTTTCAACTGGTTAACCAATTCAGGAGACTTCCTCAGTAGAAAAAAAGCCTCACGTTTTTACTCCCCATCCCTCTAGGAGAACCCTCCCTCACATTTTCGTCCAACACCACTCTAACAAGCTTCTCCCTGCCTCTTGTATTTCACTCCCTTCTATGACACCACCCGAAGCTGCGGTCCATCATTCAGAACATAGAAGTTCGGTAAGCTTCCCTCCCTCACGTTTTTGAAGCTCAGACAATCACTGGAAAGACAAAGGTGCTATTGAATTCTAGTAAGATTTTGCATTTTCCTCTTTCCATCCGGTTCAAAGGGTTGGTACCGCTAATCAATCTTGCTAATGGATTCATTGATGGATCCCTTGGATACTAACAGAGGCCATGGCCCTTTTACTTTGGAAAAAAGCACCCTTTTCTTTTATAAAACAAAAATAGAACTCCACAACTTTTAAACAAATTCTTTTCTTTCATTTGGCCCAACTGTGGCTGTTTGTTATGTTTCTGTTGATGGAACCCCTTGGATTGATCTTGGTGTATGTATTTATCGATTTTTTTTGGTTGATTAAATATTTTCAAGTGAGAATTTTATATGTTCCTTCAATAGTTTGATATCTACATGTTTAATTACTTTTTTTTTTTTTTTTGGCGCTTTTGAGAATTTGTGAGTTGTCTTGCCTTGAAATTTAGGTTCTTATATGTTGTTGTTCAATTATGAATGAATTTTTTGGGGTCAATTTGGTAAAAAAATCAAGAATAATTTCTTTACTTACCAAATAGATTGTTTTACTATTGGTTGGAAGAATAAAATGAGGGAAGATGTAGCTTGAATAAAATTTATTCAATTTCTGTTGTGATTAATTATATGGATTAAAATGTTTAGGGCATAAAACTGTATCTTTTGCTTCTTTCTTATTTGTTAAGAACTTATTGTATAAGTTTATTTTCTCATTACAGTAGACAGAGAGGGGGTTGTGTCCCTTGCAAGAATTGTAGGAACTTTATGTATATGTGTATGTGATATAGTGATGTGCAACTGTTTGTAGATGTTTGGCCCCGGCAAAACTTCTTTGACCCCTACAATACATACATATCTATCCCACAGAAGATAGAAGTGAACCCAAACATTATTAAAGTATTATAAAAAGTTGTGGCAAAGAAGTAATTTTTAATTTATTTTGTTAATTTATCACTTAGGTCGTGTTTGGTTCATGAATTTGGGTAGGAATTTGGAAAGGGAAAGGAAAATGTGTGTGAAATGTAGGTGAAATACAATTCTATTGATTACATCTAGTCTGATTTTGAAGCCTACCCCGGCGGGCTATGTCTGGGGATTTTTTATGATCCTTTGTTGTATTTGCTGCCAGCTGCTGCTATAAACTTTGCTGCCAGCTGCTGCTATATTTATTCCTTACTGTTGTGGCCTTTATGCTATTTGCTAAGTTGTCTGGCTACATACTACTATACTACCTGTCTGCGTGCTGCTGTGCTGCGATATGCTATACTGTGCTCTGTTTGCTACTGTTGTGGAGTCTAAGATGCTCAAGTGTTTAACCGTCTTTGGCTATTGCTAATGTGTTGTTGCCCAAGATACTTACTACCACTGTTTTGTGTAGTTGTTGGTGGTATTTTACTGTTCAAGACCCCTATCCTCCGTGGACATGGCTCTCAAACTAATGTATCGATGCCAATGACTAAGTTTTTGGTATATTATGATCTATTATTATGTGGTGGTGTAGTCTTGTTAGTGGTTTGCTTTTTTGGCATAGTTTTCTTGTAGATTTGGTTTAGCTCTGGTAGCATTGTATAGTTGTGGTAGGGCCTAGGGCATGCCCCTTGCAGATCTGTAAATTTTCTAGTTTTAATTTATGACTTATTCATCCAAAAAAAAAGAGAGCATATTTTCTAATAATAAATATTAATTATTATGATATTACTTACATCAATAATTTCTTCACAAATTAGGGTATGGTTTACATTTTGTAAAATTGTAAATTACACTTTCACCTCGCTTACCTATGAATATTTTCCCACTTTGGTCTCGAAACTATTATATTCTTTTCACTTTAGTCCAAATTGTGACAAATGTTATGCTTTTGTGACAGAAATTGTGGCATGGGCCAAGTTCACATTCATTTGTACGAAAACCTCTGCTATAGACCACCTCAACATGCAATCCTCCATCGTAGAACATTTCCATTTACCGCTTGCCATGACCTATCTATTTTGAAGTGGGAAAACAAAAAGTTTTCTAAGTGATCAAAGTAGGAAATAATTTTTAAAATTCTAAACTCAGAAATTTGCAATTGGACCAAAATAAGAAAAGACAAATAATATAGAGACTACGGTGGGTACAATGACAAGCAATATATATTTAAGAATGAAAATACAATTTATTATTTTTAAAAGGGAGTGATGGTAAAACAGTAGTGACCAACTACGAAATAATGGGCAAGGACTAATACTGGTATGTGTTAGAGTCATAAATGTATCAAAGTGATTTATAGCCGATGTCATCATTTAGACATAACAACAACATGACATGGTAACAATGCTATTATAATGGTCTAAGTCGATGATGATGGTTGTGTTTTAGTGGATCAAATGGCGTGATTAATTGAAGTTGGTAACAATAACATTGTTGTCTAAGTCACTAATAATGACAAGGAAAGAAAGAGCAAGCGTCGACGAGATCGTCATAGCAACAACATTTCAGGTAACATTAACATTGAATATAATGAGAGAGAGAGAGAGAGAGAGAGAGAGAGAGCTCCAAGTGTCTCCTCTAATTTATGTATAGAAGATGCATTATATTAAATTTAATATTTTTCTTTAATGATTTTAAAATTATTTAACATACATTTTTGAAAAATTTTCATTTTATTTTGCATCTAAATCAGAATCCTACGATTCTTGATCCAATTCTACAATCTGATCTATGAGTCCCTCCCAACAATCATACATAGGATCCTATTTTTAACAACCTTGTCATGCACATTATGCAAAGGACCCAGCCAAGTGCATCCTTGCTATCCAACTTGAGTATTTCATCAAGAAAAGAAAATGTTACTGTTGAACATAGAATTTCGGTAAGCTTCCCTCCCTCACGTTTTTGAAGCTCAGACAATCACCGGAAAGACAAAGGTGCTATTGAATTCCAGGAAGATTTTGCTATACCAATTGATTACATAATTAATTGTGTTTGAAATTTTAAAAGTTATGATGTTTTGTTAATATTGTTATGATTTTCGGAACAAAATTATGTTATGATTCATTGGTAAAAGTTATAATATTTTGTTAATGTCATTATGATTGTGGGAAAAAAAGTTACAATCAATGTGTTATGGTTATGATTCATTAGTAAAAGTTATGATTTATACTACCAAAAGTTATGATTTGTTATGGTGAATCATATTAAAAAAATGTTACGATTCAAATGTTACGATAATTTGTTGGAAATAACTACATTTGTTATGAGTCATTGTCATATTGTTATGATCGATAGTGTCTTTGTTATGACACCGTAGTGTATATTATGACATTATTATGAATCATTGTAGTAATTGTTATGATGTTTAAAAAAAGTTATGATTCTTTTATACAACATGTTAAATGACTTGTTTAACAGATTACTTTTTATGATGTGGCACAATATAAACCATATAATAAATACATATCATATGTCCTTTTAGAAGGTGCACGTTGTAGACTTTTCCTTTTCTTTTTCTTTTTCATGACCTTCGATTTCGTGTTAGTTTATGTTGTGTCCAGCAATACAATAATTTTAATGGATGGATTTGTTTCAATAGTTTAGTTATTATTGACGAGTTTCCCAATACAAGGTTGGAAAATGTTAGGTATATGAAATTTTATGTGATGATAGCTATTTTCCAACCAATAAATATTGTCGTTTTAAATGAAGGTAAAGGCTCTACCGTAAATAGATTTGATAATTTCTATTTAAAGAATGCATAATAAATTAAACCATTATTTGGAGAAAAAAAATTTAATTTCACGCTGATGTTTTAATTAGCCTACAATTTTAATTTGGACGAATTATACTAACAGTCATTATAGTTTAAAACTTGTGTTACTTTGGTCTTTAATTTTTTAATTGTGACACATTTGACTTTAAATTTTAAATCTTGATCTAAATAAGAACAATTTAAGATACCATTGATCAATTTTGAAGGACAAAGTCGTTAATTTGATAAAATATAAATTAATTTGACAAAAATAAATGTCAAAAAAATATTTATGAATTTTTAAAAATAATTTTACCTACTAAAAATAAAATTATGTAAAATTAATAAATCTTTTAGACATTTATTTTTTTTTTTACAAAATTAATTTTTATTATCTGTTTGAATAATAATTATGTAATGGTGGTTGTTAGGTTTTTAATGTGTAATCGATATATTTAATATATGAAATATTTTTAATTTTAGATTTTTTTAATTTAATGAATTGGTTTAATAATGATATCAAAGTTGTCGTCATATTTGATTTTTGAAAAAATAGAAACTAATTTAATGAAAATAAAAACAATCACACATTACATGATCATCATCCAAACACATAATAAAAATTAATTTAGTAAAATAAATAAATAAATAAATGTCTAAAAAATTTATCGATTTTATATAATTTATCTTTAGTGGATAGAAATAATTTTTAAAATACAAAAATATTTTTTTGATATTTATTTTTGTCAAATTAGTTTATATTTTATCAAATTGATAACTTTGCCCTTGAAATTGAGCAATGATATCTTCAATTGTTCTTATTTGAAACAAGATTCAAAATTTATAATCAAATATGTCACAATTGTAAAGTTAGGAATCAAAGTGACATAGAGACCAAACTATAGGTACTATTAGTGTAATTTGCTATTTTAATTTTATATGGGGAGCGATGTTATGCACTAGTTTGACATATAGGGTTGGGGTGTGTTGGGGTTAAAATAGTCACAAAAAGATAAAATAAACTTTTTAAACCCAGGCTGAAAAATGTCACATCCAAATCATACTTATTTCATTTTTTCTTGGGTAATGCTAGGGACACCAAATTTTCTACTAAACAAATGACCAAATGTCTCACATGGGTGTGGGGTCCGCAATTTTGTGGGCCCCACACCCATGTGAAACATTTGATCATTTATTTGGTAGAAAATTTTAGACCTCTAGCATTTTTCTTTTTCTTTTTTTCATAAAAGTCAAAAAAGTATCTAAAATGAGGTTTTTTAGCCTCAGCCAAAAAGTCAAAAAGCCAATCTACATCCCAAACGAAGCTTATGATGATTGTGTTTGGTTTTCTAAATAGATTAAGTGCATTTAGAATTTTATTATTTTGTATAAATATTTTTGCATGGAAAAAATAGTTAGAAATTATTACCAGTATAAGAAAAGGCATTTTTTAACCCAAGTATAATGAAACTTGATCTCAGATATTAGATGATTGCCATTATGTTTTTCTATAGCTTTAAAGGAATTTTTTTACTAGATTGAGAGCCATCTTAAAAAATTTAGAAAGGATGTCACACAAGTTGCTAAATTGATCTAGTCTGAAACCATGGAAATTTTTCTATGAGCGCTAAACCAATTACGGAACTACATATAATCCTTTTATATAGATAGATTATTATTATTATTATTATTATTATTATTATTATTATTATTATTATTCACCCAAAAAAAGAGTAAAAACACATATAAAAGAAATATTATATAAAAAAACATATAATGCAAAATTTAGTATCTAAATGGGAATCAACAGTGGTGGCGACAAAGTGGAACGATGCTTTCCTTTCATTTTTTCCAACAGGTTTCAATATTGTGTTTGTTACTCTAAATCAGTATTTGCAGATATATACAACTGTATATATATATATATATATGTAATTATACAATCAATTTTATTGATGAAGGCACAATCTTGAATTTATTAAGACTACACATGGCGAGTATATGCACAATAGACATTTCTTTCAAAAAATTATTTTTAGCAACGATTTTATTACAACTTATTTCAATAAAAAATTATTTTTAGCAACGATTTTATTACAACTTATTTTCAATAGGACTTAATAAGAATTCAACTATTAAAACCTACTAGTAGTTTATCCTAAACAAAATCCTATAACTAAACATACCACACCTCATTAATATTTATCCTATAACTGAACAAACGAATGAAACAATACGGTTTTCATGCCACGCACATATTATCCACTTGTTTTTTTATGCCAAGAAACCATACTGTTTTTTTTTTTTTGTCGGATCATTCTATTTTTTATTTTCTCAACAGTCATTTCCAACACGTCATAGAATTTTCAGTGTGAACAGAAGGAAAATTCAAAATTTTGGCAACCAATAACAACTCAAAATTTGTAGTAAAAGAACCTTCCATCTATGCAAAATGTATTGGGACTACTTTGATACAAATTACTTTGATTATATGTGCAAACATTGCGTGTGTCAAAAACTAATGATAATAAAATAATGCAACTAATTTAGTAATACAATTTTTAATGATACAATTCACGAGTCTTTTTTTTAAATATTCTAAAAAAATATATATTTTTAATATTTTAAACTTAAAACACAACTCTACACTCAAATCATAACCAAACATATAACTCAATTAAATTCAAAAACTATTTTCAAAACTCATAACCAAACTTTTTTTAAAATTTTATTAAAAAAATTATAAAAAATATTTTTTATTTTGTTTTTTAAAATTAATTTTAATTTTACATTTTTTTAAAATATTTTTATTTATTTATTTATTTATTTTATTTTGATTTTTTTTAAGTATTGGCCAAATAATTTGTTATGATTTAGATATATATGGCAATCCAAAAAATATTTTTAAAAAAAAGTAAAAAAAATGTTGAAATATTAAAAATTTAAAAAAATAAAATAAAATATTTAAAATAAAAATAATAAAAAACTTTTAAAATAAAAATTATATATTTAAAACAAAAAATAAAATTTTAAAATATTTTTAAAAAGTACAACTCAAATATTTAAAAAAATACAGCGCATAATTGTATAAAATACAGTGCATATTAAAAAAATACGATTCAAAATTCTTTTCAAAACTTATAATCAAATAAAATTTTTCTTTTCAAAACTCAACTCATAACTCAAAACATAACTTCACATTCAAATCATGATGCTAAAAATAATTATAAAAAACAAAAAAAAATATTCTTTTAGTATTTTTTTAAAAATTAAAAAAATACAACTCAAAACTTTTTTAAAAACTCATAATCAAACAAATTTTCTCTTTTCAAAACTTAACTTAAAAATCATAACTCAAAAGACAACTCCACACTCAAATCATGATTCTCAAAATAATTTTATAAGGCAAAAAAAATAAAATTTTGAAAGGAGTTTTGAATTGAATTTTAAATTAGGTATTAGTTATGAGTTTTGAAAATAATTTTTGAATTAAATTTTAAAAATTCAACCCTTCTCTCTCGATCATCACCAAAAAAATTCAACCATTCCCAAAATAATTTTTGAATTAAATTTAATTTTTTTTGAATTGAATTATGTGTTTAGTTATAAATTTTAAAATTTTTGATTAGAATTACAATTCAAAAATTCAACCAAACAGGACCCTCATATTATATCTCTTCCATTCTCTCGATCACCACCCAAAAAAAGAAAAAAAAGAAAAAAAGAAAAATAATTTTAAAAATAGTTACGTGTATATTTTTGTGTCTCTCACAAAGAGAAATGTTATGGTGTGCACATTTTTTGGAGTGTATATTATGGGAGTGTTTTGACAACAAATCAAAAAAAGTTAAAAGTTAACTTTTAATTTATTTTCGGTCACATTATCTCTCATGAAACAACGAAAAAGTCAAAAAAGTCAAAAAATAAACTTTTGACTATCTTCTCAAAATATCTCTATATGCACCCTATAAAAAAATGTATAATTTTATCACAAAATACGCAACGTCACTAGAAATTGGCGTAATAAATAATTCTTGAATCATAATCAAAATAATGTCATAAGTAATATCACAATGTATTATAACTAATAACATATGATTCGTTTGGGATGTGGGTTGACTTTTAATTTTTTGACTTTTTGGTTATTTTAGCCTGGGACTGAAAAGTCTCATTTGTGATGGACTTTTTGATTTTTGTGAGAAAAAAATGTAATGATTATGGATTGGAAGTGATGATTTGTCTTATTGAGTTGTAAAACCTATTTTGTTTTTTTGGCTAAAAGAGCCAAAAAAATTCGGGATTTTTTCTTCCCCAACGAACTCACAATAAGTCATAATCAAAGACACAAAAATCGTAGTTAAAGATATATAATCATATAATTTCCCTACTAATAAACATTAATGCTGTGTTTGGTTGATAAATTCGATGAGAGATTTGGAAAAGAAAATAGAAAAAAATAAATAAAATGTGAATAAAACATACTTATATTTTATTTAATTTCATATATATATATATATGTATTTCAAAATTTTTTAACTAGGGAGTTGTTTGAGATGACCTAAATAAATGTATTTTTTTGTCTTTTTATAAAAAGATGTACAAAAAATAGAGAGGTGATGTGATAAAAAAAAATAAAAAAATAAATTATTTAAGATATGCTAAACTTGACCTAAATACAACATAAACCAATTATAAAAGTAAAAAAAGTTGTAAATGGAATATGTCAACTCAACTTGACAGGCAGATGACACATGAAGCTAACCCAGTTATTGTAGTTTTTTATAGGCCAAAAGTATCGTATAACATGATACACAAGAATTTTTTAATTTCTCAACCAACACAATGCAAGAAATAGCTCAATAGGGAGAGCAGTGACCTGGATTATGATTCAAGGCATCGATGTTTATCCATTCATTATTTTCATTTTATTTGTTTTTATTTTAATTATTTTTTTCTATACTACAATTAGAGATGGCAATTTGTCCCCGGCCCGACGGGGACCCGACCTCCCGACCCCGAATTGAGCGGGTTTTTCTCGAAAAATACCCCCGACGGGGAGGGGACGGTATTCAAAAATTAATTCCTGATCAGTTTCGGGCCGGGGACGGGATAAGCGTCCCAGCCCCGTACTCGGCCCGGCCCCGTCCCCGTCCCCGGCCCCGGCCCCGACCCCGACCCCGGCCTCGATCCCTATCCCCACTTGTAGACACGGTTCCCCGATATGAAATTACTAATATACCCCCGTTTATATATATAATATATGTGTATTGTGTTAGGGCTTGGACACAAACTGTTTCTCTCCTCTCTCTCTCACAGGATGCACGCACCACAGCCAGCTGCCGTTCTCTCATCCAATCACTCGCCGATCCACACTGGTCTCTCATCCAGATCAAACCGCCTGCGGTCTCTAGCTACACTCGCAACGGCTGCTCATCGCCTCCGCGTCCATCACGCGATCTTGCTCTTGTCGTTCGCGCAGTTCATGCCTCGTTGTCTCTTCTTCTCCTCGTCTTTCTCTTCTCTCTCCTCTCGTGAGATTGAGATTTGATGGTTTTGTTATTTGTTGTGATGATATTTGTTGATACACAATCTGTTGATCTAGATCTGTGGATAATTTTGTGTTCTTGAGTTGTGATTGTCTTCCATTTTTTTTAGATTATTGTTTTTTTTTTCTTCTTCATTTAATATCATTGAATCAGACTCTACAATTGAACAAAAACATGTTCTGTTGAGCAAATGATTTTTTAATTTAAAAATTGTTTGACAGATAAAATTAAAAAAAAAAAAAAAAATCAGACCAGCTGCTATATTTCGGGGAATTTGTGGGGTCGGGGATACCCGATCCCCGATCGGGGACGGGGGTGGGGAGGGCGATGGGCTCCCCGTCGGTGATCGGGGGCGGGGGCGGGGAATTTCTTACTGTCGGGGATCGGGGACGGGGAGGGCAGTCCCCGGCCCCGGCCTGCCTCGTTGCCATTCCTAACTACAATAGCCCACCGACCTCTAATTTCTAAATTATCAACCAAGTTGACACACGTTATTTATGCAAACTTGGCTTCGCCTTAGTTCATCATCTGGTTTAAAGGGTATTGTTCAACTTTGTGATTTTAACGACAATCCTATTTTAACGATTGATTTGTTCATCCTATCGAACATTATATATATCATTAAAAAAAAAAAATTGATTTAATAATCATAATCTATTTAATTTATTGTAATTATTTTTTAAAAAAATGTTAATTACCCTTTAGTTCTATAAACTCAAATATCATTAAGTTTTATGAACTTTTTAAATATATCAATGAGTCCGGCCTTCATTAAATAATTACATGTGAAGTTCTTTCATTTTCTCTTCTTTTTTCTTATCTCTCTATCTTCCTCTCTACCATTTTTCCAAGCTTCAGACCATCATTGTCTATCACTGCCGCCGTCGTTGCTGTCCACCTGCCACCACCACTACCACCACCACTACCATCATTGTCGTTCACCCACTACCCACCACCTCCACCCCGTCTTTAATACAATGATTTGTGCAATATTTGAAACAAATATTTAATAGCGGAGTTGTCGAAATGTCCTTCGATGTCTGAAATTTCTCCTGTGTTTACCATTTTTTTTAGGTAAATTACACTGGTGGTTCCTACAGTTGACCTCTTATATCATTTTGGTTCTTAAACTCTAATTGACTAAATTTTGACTCTTAAATTTTGATTTTGTGTCAATTTGATTCAATTGATAATATTGTTAGTGTTTATAACATTGATTGAGATTAACTCATAGAGTTGAGTAAGTTTATAATTTTTTCCTTAAAAAAATAACATATGATACATATGTGTGTATTTTTCATAAAAAAGAAATGCTAATATTTGTAATCTATTGGATTAAATTGACACAAAATCTTAAATTTAGGTTAAAATTGAGTCAATTAAAATTACAGAGATTAAAATGATACAATGACCAAAGTAGAGAGATTACCATCGTAAATTGCTTTCTGTTTTTTTTCCCCCTCTTATACCAAATCTTCACAATCTATAAAAATAGGTGATTTACATGATGACATGACATGAACCGGCCCTCTTTCACCAAAATAAATAAATAAATAAATAAATAAAATAAAAAAGGACATTACATGAACAAAATGATGATTTAGTGGAAGAGAAATTGTATTGAACCTTTGTGCTTGTGGTAGATTTGAAATATATATATCCTAAGTATATATATATATATATATTTTGGTTGTAACTAGAGATGAAGATGAATCTGTAAAGAGTAGGGATTGTTAGTTGTTATCTATTATACTTAGGATTCCTGTATTCTTACATACCTAGGTTTTTTGTACACCTAGGTTTCTTGGCCTATATATACAGAGTTCTCCTATTGTATTGATTTATTGATTACATATACAATACATATTATTTTCTCTCTACTATTCTAACATGGTATCAGAGCCTAGGATTTTCTCCTAGCCTCCTCTTCTTCTTCATCACGTTTTTTTTTCCCTTTCTTTTTTGTCTTGTAGATTAATTCTTTCTCACGCTAGTTTCTGTGTATCTCGTCCTTTCCTATTTTGACAATTAGACTATACCAACTTTGTGATAACCCTGTTCCGTATTATGTTAATTGGTCCTTATTATAAATGTGATTATGTGTGCGATATGAGTTTGTGTGCCATTTTGTGAAAATATGTGATTTTGAATTTCTATCTGTTCGCCGTAGGAATATCTATTTGATTATCTGCTTTGGAATTTAAATTGAAGGCCTTATCGACCACAGAACCCGAAATTGATTACGCCTTTGTGATTAGTGTAATTTTTAGAGCCTACGGTGAAATTTAATTGGAAATTGATTCGGATCAAATTAATCAAATTAAATTAATGTCATAGTGCTCAATTCATTGGTATTAAAATAATGTGTTTGAGTGGGGCCATATAAAAGGCTTATTATGTTTCCTCTCTTTAATATGATTTTGGCTGAAATCAACTCCCTAAAGAAAGAGAGAGCTGACCTTGAGAGAGAGAGGAGACACCTTTGTGTATTTTGGCTCAAGATTTGTGAATTGGGAAGGCTAGATGCAAGATTCAACTGCAATTGTGAGAATTAAGGCTCCTAGGTGAGTAATCAACCCTTGACTCATGGATTTTAGTTTGTAATTTATGAATTCAAAGTTGAATGATGATAAAGAATATGAATTGAGTTAGCTTTGTTGAATTTGAAGTCAATGGACACATGCATGTAGGAAATTGCTATAAATTTCCATGTTTGAGCATAAAGTGTGTAATCCATGTTGAATGTGAATGAAGTCCATGTATTTGATCATCTCTTTATCAATTAAGTTGGGAACAATGAGTATATCTCACATGCATGTACAATTTATAAGAATATGAGTTTGAATGCAGGAATTTGTTATGTTGGAAATGAATTTGGTGTGAGATTGGGACATGCATGCGATTAATTTGTGAAATTGGACTTCATAATGTTGTAATTTAGTGTTTGTACCATGTTAGTACATGTATATGTGAAGTTTGAGCTGAAATTATGTGTTTGGAGCCTTTGAATGTCAAGTTGAAGCTCAAGAACAAGTTCTGAAAAATTCAGAAAATTTGATGTCCGCTCGAGTGGGAGAACCGACGCTCGAGCGTAAAATTTGAGCTCCTAGTATTTTTTGCAGACATGACGTCCGCTCGAGCGGGGAAGTTCACACTCGAGCGGGGAGCTATGTAGACCGAGTTCGCGCTCGAGTGTCTGAGTGTGCGCTCGAGCGTAAATTTGATGTAGCCAGCACTTTTGCAGACCTCATGGGTCCGCTTGAGCGGGGATGTCCACACTCGAGCAGGGACCCTATTTTTGAAAATTTTGAAAGTGCATTCTGTGTTTCATTTTCCGTTCTCTTTCACTTCTAAGTACTCTTAGGCATGCATTAAGCATTGTGAATGAATTAAAGGGGTAAGAATAAAGCCTAAAGAGGAATATGTGAATTAAAGAACATATTGAATCATTTGTTACCCGTATGTGTTATGTGATGTGTGGGGTCAAGCTCCAGGACAAACCAACCAACCGATCACTGTGAGTAATATCTTGACAAAGATATCTGAAATATGTTGTTGTCCAATTGCTTACTTCTATGTAAGTTTATAAGTTTGTTAATTTGATTGGTGGACAATGTTTGCTATGCCAAACAAATGGGCCAAAGGCCAGTTTGACATGAAAATATGAATGGGCAAAAGGCCAGTTTGACATGAAAGTATGAATGGGCCAAAGGCCAGTTTGACATGAATGAATGAATGAATGAATGAATGGGCCGAATGCCAGTTTGACATAAATGAATGAATGGGCCAGAGGCCAGTATGATTTGAACGATAGAATGAATGGGCCAGAGGCCAGTACGATCTGAATGATAGAATGAATGGGCCAGAGGCTAGTATGATTTGAATGAAAGTATGAATGGGCCAGAGTCCAGTCTGATATGAATGAAAGACAAATGGGCCAAAGGCCAGTTTGAGATGAATGGATTGGGCCCAAGGCCGTCCGAAGTGTTTGGAACCGAAGTTACTTGATCCATATCTATTTATGTACTAGATAAAAATATGAATTGGGCCTAAGGCCGTCCGATCTATATTGTTCCAATGCGTCTTCTTTAATTGATATTATTAACTGGGTTTTCGCTCACGCTTATTCATGTGTTTGTAGGTGAGCCAAGAGAGGTCCAGACCCAGCCTCAGTGAAGTCTGTGTGGAACAACCAAAGTTTTGAAGAGTTAGCCCTTGCGTCTCACGCACGAGACTCATCTTCGCCCTTTTGTCATATATTTATATTTTGCCATGTTGGAGAAGACTTTGAATCTGTTGTATATAGTTTTCATGGGTTGACTTAGACTTAAATGATCTTGTCTGTACGGAACCTTATGCTACTATATTTTCTGAAGTGAGTTATTAGCATGTATGTGTATGATTTGTTATGACGTGCCATGTAAGCACAACTCTATGGACAAAGCTTTAAATCTTGCTTCCGTTTGGCCCCCTTTACTCTAACGAGTTATGTCTGGTTTGGTTTGAGGCCGTAGGTAATCTCATGATTACTGGCCGGTTATGCCCTTAACCCTTGGGGGCGGGTTCGGGTCATGACAAACTTCTTCGTCATTTCATGACAAAGCCAACGCCACTGAAATCATCTCCATCTGCCACCACACTCGCCTCCACATGCTGCTAGAAGATCAGACACGCGCTGTGCCGTTTCCTACGCGCCTATGATTCTGTATCGTGCTATCTTGCGCTGCAACCTCATCTGCTAACGTAAGCTGCGTGTTCTAATGTCATCGCTGATGTCAGCCTTGGTTGATTGTGCACAGTTGCTACCTTCTTGCTATCATACACCGCGCGCATCTCTGCTAATGTGCACCGCGCATTTTTTATGTCAGCCTTCCTTGCTGTGACGTCAGCCCTAGTTTTGGTTTCCCTACTTGGTCAAACAACTTTGACTAGCCGATTGCTACCTTTCTGGTCATGTTTTTGGCCTGTTAAGATCAAATCCCACCTGTTTTCGGCTTCCCGAATCCACTAGTGTTTTCTATTTTGGCAAATTCAGCATCTACAAAGCACATTGTTCTTTTTTTTGGCCCTGTTTGAGCATTATGAATCGTACCGAGCACATCCACTATGTTTCTATTATCCTTGATGGGTCAAATTATGTTAGTTGGGCCCAAGCTCTCTATAGCTTCATCAAAGGGAAACACCTTTGGCAGATCATTACTAGTGCTCTTCTCAAACCCAACCAGAAGGCGGATGAGGCTGACTCTACATTCGATGACCGTCTTGACAAATGGGAAAGTAAGAATTATCAAATTATCACATGGTTCCGGGCTACTTCAGTTCCCTCCATTCATCTCCAGTTAGGCCAGTTCCAAGATGATGCTCAAATTGCTTCTCCTGTCAAAGCAATTTGGGATTTTTTGAGGGATCGTTGCCAGACCGTATGCCATGCTCATCAATATCAATTCTCGCGAACTCTTAATCACATGAGCCAGGCACCCGGTCAGTTTATCAATGAATTCTTATCCCAGATGTCGTCTGTTTGGGACTAGCTAGCTTTTTCTGAGCCAACATGGGCATATTCTGAGAATGCACACTCATCGGAATCATCAGCAACTATTACAGTTTCTTATGGCTCTTCATATCACTTTTGAGCTCGTGTGTGCTTCATTGCTCCATCGTTTTCTCTTGTCCACTTTAGAGCAAGCCATTACTGAACTATTATCAGAGAAGACTCATTTTGGGACTCTCAAATCTTCATTTTGCGCTATCTCAAAGGCACTCTGTTTCATGGTCTTCACTACTCCACCCAATCTTCTCTACAGTTCCATGCCTTTTCTAATGTAGATTAGGCAGGGGATCCTACTGACCGTCGCTCCACTACTGGGTTCTGCTTCTTCTTCGACAACTCTCTCATTTCCTGGCGTAGCAAGAAATAAACTCTTGTTGGTCGTTCTACTATTGAGGCTGAGTATTGTGCTCTTGCTGACACTACTCAGGAGCTTGTGTGGATTCGTTGGCTTCTTACTGATATGGGTGTTTCTTATTCTGCTGCCACTAATATTTATTGTGACAACCAGAGTGCTATTTAGATTACACATAACGATGTCTTCCATGATCGTACCGAGCATATTGAGATAGATTGCCACTTCATATGCCAGCATGTTACTAGGGGCACTATTCGTCTCCTCTTTGTTACCTCTGCTGATCAGATCGCCAACCTCTTCACCAAAGCTCATCTTCCAAGATGCTTCTCTGATCTCCTCGCCAAGCTCAAGATGATATCTGCCTTATCACGTTGAGCTTGAGGGGAGGAGGGGGTGTTAGCTGTTATCTATTGTATTTAGGATTCTTGTATTCTTGTATACTTATGTTTCTTGGCCTATATATACATTCTTTTCCTATTGTATTGATTCATTGATTATATATACAATACATATTATTTTCTCTCTCTACTATTCTAACAAGGATGAAGGAACCAAGAATAAGGGGAAGAAAAAAAAAAGATTTAATGTAATAAAATAAGAGTAAATTACATCATTAGTTCCTATAATTTTCTCTCTTATATCATTTTGGTCCTTCCACTTTCAATTGGTTTAATTTTGATCATTAATTTTAAATTTTATATCAATTTGGTCTAATTGATAATGTCGTTAGTATTTTTGATAGCAAATAATTATCGAATTGGTTGAGATTAACTTATTGTGTTTAGTAAAATTATAATTTTATTCTAAAGAATACGACACATGTCACTTATTGTCATGACCCGAACCCGCCCCCGTAGGTTAAGGACATAATCGGCCAGTAATCATGAGATTACCTACGGCCTCGAACCAAGACAAATGTATTTTAACAGAGTTAATGGGGGCCAAACAGAAGCAGTTTAAAAACTTTGTCCATAGAGCTGGGCTTACATGGCACATCCAAGCAACCAAACATATATACATTAATAACTCACAATAGAAATGTAGTAGCATAAGTTCTGTACAAACAGGATCATTCAAAAACTAAGTCAACCCATGAAAACTATATACAACATATACAAAGACTTCGCCAATATAACAACATAAAACAAAATCACAAAAGGCGAAGGCCAGTCTCATGCGTGAGACACATGGGCTGACTCTCCAAAACTCGGTTGTTCCACACAGACTTCACTGGGGCTGGGTCTGCACCTCTCTTGGCTCACCTACAAACATATGAATGAGCGTGAGTGATAGCCCAGTGAATAATATCAAATAAGAAGACACAAACGATATGTAGAACAACATACTCCGAACGGCCTTGGGCCCAATTCACATTTTTATTTAACATTTATTCTTCATTCCTATCAAAACGGCCTCTGGCCCACTCATTTATGTCAAAACGGCCTCTGGCCCATCCATCCATGTCAAAACGGCCTTCGGCCCATCCATTTATGTCAAAACGGCCTTCAGCCCAGTCATTCAGGTCAAAACGGCCTTTGGCCCATTCATTCATGTCAAAACGGCCTTTGGCCCATTTGTTCATGTCAAAACGGCCTTTGGCCCATTCATTCTTGTCAAAACGGCCTTCGGCCCATTCGTTCATTCGTATCAAACATTTGTCCATAATTCAAACTGGCAAACTCACAAGGCTTATAAGGAAGTAAGCAATTGGACAACTGATAAGTTTCAAATATGGATATTACTCATAGTGATCGGTTGGCTGGTTTGCCCTGGAGCTCGACCCTACACAGTCTGTGAGCACAAAAGGGTCAACAACCATCCAATCCGTTCCCAAATTCACATTTTCCTCTTTAGGCTTTATTCTTATCTCTTTAACTCAATTACAATGCTCAACGCATGCCTAAGAGTACTTAGAAGTGACAGAGAACAAAAAACAAAACACAAAATGCTTTTTCAAAATTTCAGAAAACAGGGTCTTCGCTCGAGCGTGGACTTCCTCGCTCGAGCGGACCCTTGAGGCTTACAAAAGTACCGGATAGGTGAAAACTACGCTCGCGCGTTCATTCTGGCGCTCGAGCGGAAGGCCTCTCTACATGGCTTCCTGCTCGAGCGTGAACTTCCCCGCTCGAGCGTGAACTTCCTCGCTCGAGCGGACACCATGTTTGCAAAAAGTACTGGATGTATCACTTTTACGCTCGAGCGTGAACTGGGACGCTCGAGCAGAAGTTCATTCCACGTAGCTCCCCGCTCGAGCGGACATCATGGTCTGCAGAAAATACTAGGAGCACGAAATTCACGCTCGAGTGGCGGTTTCCCCGCTCGAGCGGACATCAAATTTTTGGGTTTTCCCAAATTGTGTTCTTGAGCTCAAATTCGACATTTCAACCACATTTCTTGCATATTATGGCTCCAATTTCACTTATACTTGTACTAACATGATATAAACACCAAAACACATCATCATGGAGCTCAATTTCTTGTATTACCTACATGCATGTCTCAAATTAATCCAAATTCATCACCAACACATCAAATTCAAACACGCAAAGCGTACACTTTCATGATCTATTCTTGCATGTGAGAAATACACATTATTCACAACTTATTTGGTGAAGAAATGGTCATACACATGGATTTCAATCAAACTTCAACATAGATTACACAAATTAAGCTCAAACATGGAAATCCATAGCAACTCTCTACATGCATATGTTCTATGACTTCAAATTCAATAAAATCAACTCAATTTCCTCCATTAATCAAACTTGAATTTACAAATTCCAAACAAAACCCATGAGATACTCACCTAGGAGCCTTGATTCTCACAATCTATAACAATTTCTTGGGAAATCTTCAAGGTTTCCAAGCTTTGAGCCAAAATTGCACAATTTCTCTCCCTTTCTTTCTCTATGGCCGGCCCTCTCTCTCTCTCACAATTGTATAACTCAGATTTTTGAGTTCAAAAGAATTAAAGGAGAGTGTAGTGCCTTCATACAACAAGCCCCACTAATTCAATTTAATAATAATAAATAATTGGGCACTAATTCCACAATTTAATCTGTTTAATCCGACCCGAATCAATTTTTCAATTAAACTTCACCGTAGGCTCTAAAAATCATGCCAATCACAATGGCGTAATCAATTTTGGTTTCGGTGGCCGATAAGGCCTTCAATTTAATTTCCATAGCAGATAATCAAACAGATATTCCTACGATGAACAGATAGAAATTCAAAACCGCATATATTCACATAATGGCACACAAAATCATATTAAACACATAATCATACTCAAATTAAGGACCAATTAGCATACTATGGAACAGGGGTATCACACTTATACACATATTTTTCATTAAAAAAAAATGTTAAGAATTGTAATCAATTGGACCAAATTGAAAGAAAATTATAAATTTAGGGTCAAAATCGAGTTGGTTGAAATTACGGTGACCAACATAACATAAGGATTAAAGTAGAGGGACTATTACCGTAATTTGCCTACAAAATAATAATGAACAATTACTATGGAATGGTTCTAATTTACGTATTTTTCTTTTGTTTTCTTAGAATCTACAAAAGGGTTTCTTGTTTTAGATTTAGATTTATTTTTCAATAACAATTTGTCAGTCTCTCTTATTCTTTGTGTATGTGGAAGAGGATGGTAGATTCTTGTACATGAGTGAGTGAATATGAATAAGGATGGTGGGTATTAATGAATAAATTTACAGTGATAAATTTATTGTAGGTAAATAAGTCTGGCTAATAAGACTGATCTGTAAGTGCCCCTTAAGAAAAAATAGACGACAAGTGTATTTATAAAAATAAATCATTCATTTTTTAGTGACAAATGCGGCATATCATATTGGTTATTGTGGCAGGTTAATTTCGCACTATAGTAACAAGTGAAGCTTTGTGGCCAAGCTGGACAATTTAGGAACTAAACTCTACACAAGGAACAAATGATAAGGGCTGCTCGACTAGAGTTTGGTTAGAAAAACCCAAAGTCAAGAACCAGAGAGAAAGCAGAGGGAATGTGTAATTGTTGCCTTTTTTTTCTTTTGAAGGTTAATTATATAATTTTAAGCGTGCCAGCAAGGATCAATAAGTCTTTACAGAAAGTTTAATTGCCAACCAATTATCAGACGATTGTGTTGAAGTTTTTTCAGTCTCAGTGAAGAGGACTTTTACTGGTGGCTTTGCTTAGGAGAAACTTATAAATAATAATAAGTTCAAAACAGTTCAGAAACTAAATTTCATTAAGTAAGTAAATGAGAACTTACAATGAACTTACAATGATCCAGCCTTGAAGAGGTTCACAGCAGCAAACTACTTGAAACTACTCTTAAGAAATGAAGTGTAGTACAGGAATTTAAGGTACAAGAATTGAAGAACTAGAAATGTAAAAACTAAAAAGAAAAAAATGATGTAAATAACTGGTTTATGGATCTAAGTCTGGGTCCCTTCTGTTTAGCCTTCTTTTCTATGTGTACCTTCTATTGGTAACTGTTGAAGTGGTCTTCTAATCGTCGAAATGTCCTTCCACGATCTCTGGTCATGGCCTTACACAGTTAGCTTCCACTGCGCCACTCTTGCAGTTAGGCTTCCCTCATGAATTTTGAATTTGAATTGTGAGTAACCGTTGAGCCCCGTCATCTTGCGCTTTCTAATTGTTCCAGTGCTACACAGATTCATTATTACCAATATGAACTGCCATGTGCCTATCGTTGATTGAAGACTGGTATTAACTCCCCAAATCACCCTTTACGAGCCATGTGTTAAGTTGTGATTGACTTATACAAAATATATAGCCAACATTACCCCCCGCACTAATATACACAATACTTAGTGATATTAGTGGATTAGTGCACTTTGCCCACGTACCAGGACGTGCATGTACTTTGTTTATCTTGGAAGTGTAACTGTCTTCGAGGAATGAAGCACTAAACTTCGTTAAATTCTCCCTTGCACTTGAACCTTTCCTCCACCATCTGTGTATACGAAGGGACTGATACATCTCCAATGGCCAATCAAGCCTTCTTTTACATTGATCAAGCATACGAGAAGGTTTTGGACAACGATAACTGACCTTGAAAGACTTTTCACGCATTTATTGGCCACAATTATCTGCCTCCATTTATACAAGTTATGGAAACTTTTGCAAATACGAACCTTTGGACCAAGAATTTGCCAAAACTAATCTTGAAAGCTCTTCCTTTGCTCCGAAACCTTCTGCATGGGACAAAGCTACCTCCTCTTCATTTGGAAACACTGGCTGTGATGCTTGGTCAACACCAGCTCAACCTCAAATATTGTTGAATTCAGTGATCTCCTTTTTGTTCCTCCTTGTTCTCGCAGCTCAGTGATATACCCTTACATGCCCTTCGATTGCTTTCGTTGTCTAGAGGACAATTTACTTTCAGTATGGTATACCTCCTCCCTGCCAACAAGGATAGGGAAAAAGACTCCTAACCCAATCGAAGCATTGGGATTCAGTCCCTCATTATTGGTTGAGAAGGCAAAATTTTGCTCTTCTAACTAGCTAGAGTGCGCGAATGACCCCCAATTTCCTCATTCTTTTGTGATGGACCCTTCTGCACCCTCTCTATATCAGAATCCTAACTAGATGGAGAAATTGAAACGCACTTTCTTCAAGGGCCATCATTTTTCTTCCTACCAACCTCCAGTTCCTCCAATTGCATTTCAGCAGTCTAAAGCTCAACTTCTGCTTGTCGCCTTCTCTCATCTGCCTTTCAAAGTACTTGGAGATGATGTTCCTCACAAGAAATTTTTATGGCCTTGTGACATTGTGTCTCGAGATCATGCTCTTAACCCCATAGCCCAAACAAAGCTACATACCTTCTTGGACTAGCTCCTTTTCCTACTCAACTAGCATAAAAACTCCTCGGCCACTAGTGATTCATTGGATGAAATCGTTGCCATTCGAATTCATACTCAGTACGGAGCAGAGAACCTTCTTGAAGAATATGATGCCTTCAAGAACAAGGACTCAGCGTACTGGGATGATATGGATACGGACGAGATGAAGCAGGGTTTGAAGGAAATTGAGTTTGAAGTGAAGGTTGAGCAGCTTTTCCACCAACTAAGAGCACATCAGCGGCAACAACCCAGTCTAGATAGAACTGAAGACAGGATAAAGAAAAAACACAAGTTCATAGAACATTGCTGGGCTAAATTCAATAAACTTGTTACTTTTTCTATTTCTTACTATTATGAAATTAAATTTGTAGCCAGATAGGCCCTCCCAATGTAAATGTTTTATCAATAAAATTGGGTTTTCATATTCCAATTGTATGGTTAATATGACCTTATTCCTTACTTTGTTCACATAATCTATGTAAATAATAGCTTCAAATTAACCAATTTTGCTTCGAAGCTTGTTTTAAGTGTTTTCAAAGTATGGAGTTTCTTTTGCAAAATGATTAAATTTGTAGCCAGATAGGCCCTTCCATTGTAAATGTTTAATCAATAAAATTGGGTTTTCATATTCCAATTGTATGGTTAATATGACCTTATTCCTTACTTTGTTCACATAATCTATGTAAATAATAGCTTCAAATTAACCAATTTTGCTTCGAACCTTGTTTTAAGTGTTTTCGAAGTAAGGAGTTTCTTTTGCAAAATGACAATATTTGTCTTCGAAGGGATTTGTTTTAGCAGAAAGTTCAAGAAAGTACTTTCATGTATGGGCAAGTCCTCTAGTCTTTGAAATTTCCACATTGCTTGACCAAGTACTGGCTTCATAGTGCTTACTTATTTTGAAATCTAAAAAATCAGGCAAAAACCATATTCTAATCACAGAATACTACAAAGACTCATTCGAAGGAAATTTCCTTTTATGGACAGCTTAAGAGAATACCCTCAAAACCTTCGAAGTAAACAAACCCTAGCTATACTTGAGTTTAGGGTATAAAACTGGCTTCGAAGCCAACTACGTGCTTTCGAAGCCAAGCTTAGTATTTGAAAAACTGGCTTCAAAGCCAACTACATGTTTTCGAAGCTAAGTTGAGTATTTGAAATGTGTTTCTCTCCTTCATATGATATCCGCATATTGTAGCTCTCTTTCTTGTGTTTTCAGGAGTTTTAAAATAAAAGCCTTAATGACATGGGTCAAAACTTGGTTCTATTTGACCCATTAGGTTAAATGGGTAATTTTGGACAGAAAGGTTAAAAACCCCATCTTCTTGCGCTTTTACCTATTCACTTGTCCAAAATTATCCTTTCACTCCTATTGCTCTCAACTTCAGCTTCCTACCCTTCTCATACTCACTTTCTCTACCTTCTTTTCAACCTCTCACTAATGGTTTCTTCTTCTTTGAAAGTACCAGTTATTGAGCACATGAGCCCGTCTGTGGCTTTGAGAAGATGCCTCAATGACGAGACAGAAAAATACAGAGCTGGTGAACCAAGCGCCATTGATGGGCACATCTTCGTCCCTCGTCACTATGCTGAAGGAGAATACATCCTTGGACCAATCTTCAGAGAAACCCCTACCCCGTTTCCTGCTCTGTATCCTCGTTTAGAGGATCACTGCCTTCTTTACAAGAGGGGCCTTGACTGGGGGAGCCAGAGGATGAACCGACCTCATTGCTGTTGGCCAACATTGAGGACATAATGGGAGGAATGGTACGACAGAGTTGTCCCTACTAGAGAATGGGACTTGCAAGAGCTCTATGTCTTCAATGCTCTTCGTCTCTCTGAGTTTATTATCCCTGAAGGCCCCTTTTCTCCCTGCTGCTTTTTGCTTTTGGAACTCAGTTTTTAATTTTTGCCAATTCCAATGTGGTGTGATAGCTCCCACTGTCCTTGATATCTGCCATCTCTTAGGGCTCTCACTAATTGGTTGATCCCTTTAGCCCTAATTACCTAAACTCTTCGATTAGTTTCACCATTCCATCTTTGAACTCTTCCTTCAGTGATTTGTAAATACTGAGAATAAGAAGGAAGGTCCTGTGACTGACCAAGAGTTCTTTTCATTTATTCTATATTGGCTATGTAAATTCCTTTTTTGTACCTCATCTCGGCGGATCATGCTTGAGTTTGCCCCTCTTGCCAAGGCTCTTGCTTCAAAGAAGAAGATAGCCTTGGCTCCTTATGTTTAGGCCATGTTTATAGGGCATGTTCCCAATTTTATGAGAAACCTCTGCACGTTAATCAAGTAGGCCCACTCTGGGTATTGCAACTCCAGTTTTTTTTGTACATTTCACTAATTTACACTCTAGCTGTTTGAGATTCTTAGTGCAAGACCCCACTACCTATGGAGAAAAATATGACAGGGTTTCCTTCTATCCCTCGAGCTTCGCTTATTACTTCACTTTCTTCTATCAACTCCCAATTTCTCCTCTTTCCACCTTCTTCTGCCCCTTCGAAGCTAACAGAGGGCCAACCTGGCTGAGGACCTTCTCGGCTGATAAGAAATGCTCCAGGCCTTTATACAAAGATATGTGGGCCTCCATTCTACTTCCAAGGGAGCTATTTATTGGCACTTTGAACCCTCAAGCTTATAAGTGCATCTCTGAGGCATATTGCCCTTCCTAATTTGCTAGGCAATTTGGGCTTACTTAGGGGATTCTTGTCCCTCTCTGCAGCCTCTCTAATTCAGATCTTGCAACTAGAGAGCTAAAGGTGCCTAAAGCCAGGTTGGATGAAGCAACCCTCAAACTGATAACAGACTTGGATGAATTTGAATTCTCTCCCTTAATCCCATAAGGCAATGCACTGAAGAGATATCAAAATTGGTGGACAACCAATATGGAGGTGCACTTGGCCATTTCTCCCAAAGATTTGCTGGAAGGGCTAGATATGCCCTCTCAAGTCAAACCCAAGGAGAATGGAATCATCACCACCTCCTTCATTGCTCCTGCTGCCTCAATTCCTGCTCCTAGAATCACCAAGGCTACCTTGAAGAAAGGTACAAACTTTTTCTCCTTTTTTACCCCTTTCCTTTTATGATGCCTTGTCTATTTACTTATAGCCTCAATATTTGGTGCAAGAGCTTCACAAGAGGACTCTCCTTAAAGGACTCAAGCCTTGAACATCCTCAAGGGCAGGCAGCAACAAAAGAAAAGAAACTCCTATTGCAACCTAATCTTGTGGAGACAATACCTGAGGAGGAAGAAGAAGAAGCTCCACTGAAGAGGAGAAAGAAGACATTCTCCCCTAGTGAGCTTGTCATGGACCTCACTAATGAGGCATCTATCAAAGCAGTGAAGAAGGAGCAGACTAAACAAATTATTGTATTTCAGAGGTCCAAAAAAAGGAGGCAGCAGCAAATATTAAAAGAAGAAGCTGCTGTTTTTGCTGCAATATTCACAGCTCTCCAACCATTACCGTTACAACCTCTAAAGCTGGTAATTTCCCTCAGTCCCTTTTGACAATTTCCTTTTCCAAGACTTAGCATAAATTTAACATTTTCTCTTTGTTTTCTGAAATGCAGCAGCAGTTAGTCTAGTCCCTCCTCCTTCGACATTGGCTTCTTCTACCTTGACTATAGATGAGGGGCCCTTCTTGACTTCTTCAGAACTAAGGGCGGCTTTAAAGGGAAAATGGAAGGTCAGTTCTGAACTGCCATGGAGTGTAACACTGTAGCTTGACTTTTCGCGCTCCTTTCAGAAGACGAATAAGCTCTACAGTATCGGACTCCCCGTGGTTCTGAATTTGATCTCACAAGTGCAATGTGAAATAGATAAACACTAAAGTCTCCAAATCTGGCAAATCTTTTGGAAAATTGATTTTGAATTAAAATGCCAAAAATGGACTGCTTTGCCAGATACAGAGTCGCTACCTAAATATTTTAGGAAAATTTAGGAAACCCATGACTCGTGCCAAAGGCCACATGTCCGTCATCACCAAGATTGTCTCAGCTCGGAAACTTGGGCACAAGAGGGGAAGGTCATGAATTGAGCACCCCCACTCGCCTGATTAAAGATCGGCCTCTACTAATCATGATGTGAATCTTATTTACATTATATGCTTTTGTTCCAATTATTAGGCTAGCATTACTATTTGTTGCGTACACACACAAGTAGAGACTAACTTGCAAAAATTGGAACACTTGATTCATGTTTTGTTTTGAAAATTGTTTTGAATATGTGCCACTTGAAAAAGTGGGCTCAAATGTACATTACTCAAATTATTCCAATTCAAGCAACAAGCCTTCATCTGCAGACATTCAAACAATTTATTACTTAAGCACTTAGCCTCATGGTGAACATGCTTTGACATGGCAACACTAACATACAATGCAATATGCTAAAGCAAATAAAAGCTCACCTAGTACTCCAAGCCAAAAAGATGAAAGAGTTAGAAAAATGCATGCTACTAACTATGCAATATGACTAATGCAACACATGTGATATGCAATTAATAGGCTCGGCTACTATTTATGACATATGAATCAATTTGATAGCATGTGGTCTAAGCACGTATTCAAAGAAGTATTAACTAACCATGCAAGTTAGAATGATGTGCTGAGCTCAATTTATGGAAGACAAGTGGATGTGAGGCATGAGAGATGCTAAACAAAACATGATGCCCTAATCTAACCATCATAGGCAGGAAAATAAAAGGGAGAAAAACGTGGTGTTGGAAGACATACACATTATTACAACTGTGCCCTCGCTCAGGAGGGTCCGAATAAACTAACTAGCTATTACAAAATGAATTAACTAACTATGCTAGCTAGTTATTACAAAACCAATTAATTAACTATTCTATGGAACTAACTAATTAATTACACTAATTATTTAATTACATATTCAACTAATTAATTACAACATGAACACAACATGAAATAAAGTAACTAAATTAACAAATTAGGGTAGCTTGACTTTTTCGCGCCCCCTTTCGAAAGTTCGAAAATAAGCCCTACAGTTCTTCTACCCAAAAAAGCCACTGTTCTGCTGCCAGGAAGCCTCTGTTGCACAGTTAGAACACTTGCACAGTTTTTCATCTCAAAATCAGCTCTGTTCTGTTTTAAAAGGGCACTACTTAATTTGACAAAAGTGGCCGACAGGCCAGAAATGGTGGCCTGCCGACCACAAATAGTAGCCTGCCGTCCAGAAATGGTGGCCTGCCAGCCACAAAAAGTGGTCTACTGACCACAAAATCTTGGTTCTTCCTGTTGCAATAGAGAGCAAACAGAGCACAACCAAGGTATTCTCAAGGGTTGTTTGTATAATTTACCCCTTCTTATCATCAAACAGCTTAAAGGAGTGGTAAATTTAATTCACAAACCATTAATCGATGCAATTTCATTGCATGATGGCCTATGAACCAAAGGGTACAATTTCAATAAATGCAACATAAAAGACTCTCAAACCTCCTCCCTATCATGGATTGATCTAGAGAAGTGGTTGACAATGACTTGAACCGTTTTCATCACGAACAAGTGTGAAACGATTCAAGACTCAAGGGTTCAATTAACGTCCTATTGAACCCTAACCAAGTTATTATCTTGCATCATTTTTAATCCTCATTTTATTACTTCTTTTAATTACCAACCATTCCTTAGTAAATTAAGTCCAAATGTGAGCTTTAAGTCCTCAAATGGAAAGAAGCATCAAACCAAGAGTTGTTTTAGGCATGAGAGAAGTGTCATGCCGTTGGTAATGAACCCCTAAAGGGATCAAACCACTAAGCATAAGCCCTTAATCTCAAGCTTAAACAAACAAGTGGCTTGGAACAACTTTCAAAGCACAAAAAAAAGCCAAGAAATGATGGAGGTTGCAGAGGTGATTAAGGGTGATCACAAGCATGAAAAACAAGAAATAAACACTATCAACTCAAATAGGTTGGTGGCTAAGGCTTAAACCACCAAACCTATGAGGACAATTACACTACAAGCATGCAATACAAAGCTCAAGTGTAATGAACAACCAAAAATAGTCCTAAAATAGTACTAAATTAGTCATAAAACATTCAGGAATTAAGAGAAAAATAGCTAGAGCAATAAGCTAAAACATAGAGCATGTTAAGCCAGTAAACAAGCACAAGGAGAGGAGGTTACCCCCTCTATTTGTTAGGACTTCAAAACATTGTTTTAGCCTTTGAAATAACTCCAAAATTTAGTATTAACAAGCTCAAAAAAGGTTGACAACAAGGTAGGAAACACAAGGGTAAAGGCCTTGGAAGTTGGTGGAAGGAATGGTGAGCCACCCCTTCACCCTTATTGGCCTTAAACCACAAGTTTCAGCCCAAAATTTCAGAGTATAAATAGCCCAAAAACAGTAGGCAAAATAGCAATTAAAGCAAAACAATAAACCAAGACTTATACCTCTTAAAGAGGAGAACACTTTCCAAGAAACAAATCAACACTTACGCACCCTCAAGAGCTCAAAGTAAGCACAAAAGTGCCTCAGCTCCAATACCACAAGATTTGGTTTAGAGTGTATAGGCAAAACTTTAGAAATTTCCGAGAGAGAGAGAGAGAGAATTGTAGAGAGAGAGAGAGAGAGAGAGAGAGAGAATTTTGCTCCAAAATGTTCAACCCTAAAATATAGAAGGTGAGGTCTCCTATATATAGAAAAACATGAAACTCCGTCAAAAATATCCATACATACACGTGTAGGAAGATGCAAGCATCAGTGGAGACAGCTGGTACAGCTGGCATAAATATCTGCCAAAACACACTTGTGCCAGCAGGCCACTAATTTTGGCTGGCAGGCCACTAATTTTGGCCGGCAAGCCACACAAGTGGTAGGTAGCCAATAACAGTGGTTGGCAACCCATAAAACTGGTCGACAGCCCACAAAAGGGGGCCGGGCAGGCCCCAAGGTTTTAAGGCATGAAAAACTAGGGTTTTGTTCCAAAACAAGGCAAGAGGTGTATAGGGTTTTAAGGCTCAAAGCTGCGGCATTCTGCTGAGAACTTCGAGCACTAGACAAGCATATACATATTTATCATTAGGTGAGCAAGTGGTGATGTCCAAGTCGTAAGGGCGGTCAAAAATGGGGTGTCTATAGTTTTCCGTTATTAACAGAACTCGAAGTCATGAAATGATGTGAGTGAATGTCAACGCCCGAGGAAGACCCATTTTGACATGGCCGTAAGACTTGGACAAATAATCAAGACATAAATTAAATGGTTGAGCTCGCAAGCTGCCTACGTATCCCTTTGCAGGCTATCAAACCTGCGTAGTTCAGGGGAAAGATGCAAATGATATGCGCAAAGATACTTTAAACTTGGACTCATACGCTTTGCGAAGCTGGCTATTTTGAAAACTTATGATCATGCAAGATGATGCAATAAGCAATAATAAGATAACAACATATGAATTAGCAGCTTCACGATTAAAATCGACATAGGTTCCATACAAAAAGATCTACAACAAATCTAACCATGCCAAAACACGAGAAGAGGAAAGAAAACACGGCTTAGGGTCGCGTTTTATGCGTCCCGAGATAAAACCCGCCCAGGGCCGCGCTTCATGCAACCTGAGATAAAAGTGAAACCGCTCAGGGTCACGCCTCACGTGTCTTGAGATAAAATTCGCCCAAGGTCGCGTTTCACGTGTCCTGAGATAAAAGAAAAATCACTCCGGGTCGCGCTTCATGCATCCCGAGATAAAACCCGCCCAGGGCCGCGCTTCACGCGTCCTGAGATAGAAGTAAAACCGCTCAGGGTCACGCTTCATGTATCCCGAGATAAAACCCACCTAGGGCTGCGCTTCACGCATCTTGAGATTGAAGCAAAACCGCTCGGGGTCGTGCTTCATGCGTCCCGAGATAAAACCCACCCAGGGTCGCGTTTCACGCGTCCTGAGATAAAAGGAAAGCGTACAAGACTATACCACAAATACACAGTAAAATGAAAGTGCGTGACAGATGCACAAGGTGAACAGATGTGACAGATGCACGAAGTGAACAAGTACGATAGATACACAAAGTGAACAGGTGCGATAGATGCACAAAGTGAACAAGTGCGATAGAGGCACAACGTGAACAGGTACGATAGATGGACAAAGTGAACAAGTGCGATAGATGCCTAAAGTGAAAAAGTGCACTAGATGCACAAAGTGAACAAGTTTACAAATCAATACGGTGACAACGCACGTTCCATGCAAGATAGACAACCGATGTATGATGTTAATTGAAAGCATGTTCTATGCAAGAAATGCACGTTCTATGTAAAATTAAAAGCATATTCTATGCACGAATCATGAATGATTCAGGACATACCTGCAACATACGTGTATATGTGAAAATGCATATTATGTGCAACATAATAGAACAAATATGTAAATAAAAATGATATTCGGTACCAACCTCCGATTTACCCCTCGGAGGCTTTGCAACATGCTAAAAAATGATACACCTCCTTGATATTGGCAAGTGGGGCACACTCATGTATTTGAAGCACCTCCTCTAGCAGTGGGGAGGAGAGAGAGGCAGGCCCCAGCATGTGGCCGAGATTTGCGCCGTGGTCAAGGCAGAGATAGGGGTACCTGAGGCCGAAGCAATCCCCAGAGATGATGCCGAGACCAGCGACTCCAAGGAGGCAGGGAGTCGACATTCTGATTCATCTGAGAGCGGAAATGATGGTGCTGGCTTGGGGCATGGGAGCAGAGATGACGTCGAGGCGGGCTCTGGGGCAGAGAGTGGAGATGATACCGCCTCTAGTTTAGAGTTTGATTCTAACAGCGGTGCTGATGGAGACAGTGCCCCTAAGTTCCCTCTGAAGAAGAGGACGAAGAGGGCCTCTCGAGCTTGAGATGACTGGCACCGATTTTTGTATTTTTGCTTAGTTTCTTTTTTTTGGTAGCTTAGCACATGTATAGCTTCAGATAGGTTTTACTTTCGCTTTTCAAACTTGTACTCCCTTTTGTAAAGACCATAATCGGAATAAAGCCTCGCAGTTTTTATGAAAAATGTTATTGTTTTTGCATTATGAGAACCATATTTGCATAATGAAAATGGAGTTGAATTTGAAAATGAAAACTTGCATTGGCACGATGTTCTTAATCGGGTAATGAGACAACCAACGACCAAAATACAAAATACGACTCGATAAACAAAGCAAAAACAACTTAAACACAAATAAACATACTTGCTAAAACCAAAAGACTCAAAACAAGACCTCAAGACACAAACATCAAGACAAAAGCTAGGCTGCCAACACTAACCAGCACACAAGTGGATGGCAGGCCAAAAAAGGGAGGTTGCCGACCACAGAGCTGACAATTGGCCTCCACTACAGCCTTATCTTTTACAGAAGGTCCTCCTTCATGATTTCTTCTCTAGAACTTCAGTTTAGCTATTGTTTCTCCCACAAATGGAGATATTCCTTGCCGAGAAGCTCACAGATTGGATAGCCACTTTAGATGGCACATAAAAGGTAAATTTCATGGGTTTCGGCATAAATGCACTTTTTCTATTGAGCCATACTCCGCTTTTCTTTTCGTTCCTCCATGCCGCAACGCGATGCTGGGACCCAATTACGCATGTATTCTGCTTCGGAACACTGGAAATGTGCCCGACTCTTGAAGAATTTCAGGCATTGATAGAAACTCGGCGCGATGAAGAAATCATACCTCCGCCCTGTTTTGGCCACTCCCAAGCTTTGGGACAAATGCTTGGGCTCACTTTGCACAAAGCTCGATCTTTGGCCTATGATGGAGAGCTAGACATGCCCAGCTTGATTCATCAATTTTCTGACATCAGTGACAGAGGTGACCTCCTTTGGTGAGGTTTTCGGCAACATGCCCTCTGTTTATGTATGCTTGCGCATTTCCTTCTTGCCCTTAGTTACGGCGGAACTAGCATTCGGTTGATCGAAATGGCCCAATGTCTAGAAGAAGGTAAGAGATGTATTGGTTTGACGCTAGCTGAGACCTTGATGGGTTTAGATGCTTTTGATCGACGAGAGACCACCAGGTTTGGGGGGAGTCCACTACTTCTTCAGGTATTGTTTCCAACCCTTTCTAATATATGCCTCACATATCACTCGACAACATTGCGTGTTCTACTTTCTTTTTCGGTTCAGACGTTAGTTTGGACATGATTAGACCTACCCAGAGGAGGAGGTAGAATACTTGGCTTCATTCTTGATTCGTGCTTCACACTTGGCTAGGTACCTCACTGCTTGGAGGATGAGAGAGCTTCTGGCCCCTACCCCTAGTTTCAATTATGCCCTCTCTGGCGAGTGCTTTGCTTGGCTTGGCTTGGCTCGATGATGAAGCACAAACTGGGGCCCACTTTGGCTTCAGAAGCTTCCGCAAGCACGGGTAGAGTACGCAGGAGCACTTGACTTACCTATGCCCCTAGTTTATTGCTTTGACCTTTCTTTTCAAGTTTTATGATGTAAAAGCAATTTTGATTTGTATTAGAGAGTTGGAGAACTTTATGTTGAAATCAATGGAATTAAAGTTGTGAGCACTAAAAATTATCCTTTTGGTCCAAAAATGGTTTAAGTTGTAAAAGGTAAAATTTTGAACAATATCAACTTTTATTAAAACTTTCAAAAACCATTTTCGAAAATGATCACCACTAGACACGCACAGAATCAATCCTCAAGATGTACAACTCGAAATTGAAAGATCACTGCCCCTAATTGAATACCATTACTGCTCTGTATTGTAACCAGCTCTTCTTCCCAGAATGAGGATCACAACCGAACTCTCAGATAGTAGACAAAGATGACCCGATCAAAAGAACGGACAGGACAGTTGAGTTGGAGATGATTACGGCCGAACTTCAGGATGGAGTTGCCTACGTATCCCAAGGATGGAAATCAGGCCATACATAGTTCGATTCAGGTTCACTCGAGTATTAACTCTCTCCTTTTGAGCTTTAACTTTTGCCAAAGTCGCCCTTTAGGGTTTTCAATCTTGCGAGCTCAGTTTTTCTTTGTTTCTAATTTTTCATGCTCTAACTTTTGCCTAGGTCTCCCTTTTGGGTTTTCGGCCTAGCGAGCCCCTTAGGGACAGTATTTCTTCAACTTGTCCATATTGATCGGCTGCAAAAATTCCAGGCCATCTAAGTCCATGAGAATAACTGCCCCCCCTGACCAGATAGTCTTGATGATGTAATGACCAGTCTAATTGGGTTTGAACTTGCCCCTAGGGTCATGGATGGGAGCTTGGTTGTCTTTCAGCACCATCTCCCTCCTTGAGATTTTGGGACTTGACTTTCTTGTTAAAAGCCCTAACAATTTTGCGTTGGTAGCCCTGAACATGATACAATGCTTTTAGCGTCCTTTCATGGAATAGCATTAACTCCACAAATCTGTTCTATTGCCAGTCCGCCTTTGCTATCTGACATTCAGCCATAACCTGCAGCGACAGGACTTCAATTTCAATTGGTAGAACAGCCTCCATCTGGTAGACAAGGGAATAAGGGGTTGCCCCTGTAGATGTCCGGATTGATGTTTTGTAGCCCCAGAGTGCGAATGGCAATTTATCTGGCTAGTCCCTATAGGTCTCAACCATGTTTTGCAGGACGTTCTTGATGTTCTTATTGGTGGCTTCAACAGCTCCATTGGTTGGCGGCCTATATGTAAATGACTTATGAAAAGCCATATTATATTTCTCCAGCAAGTCTATCACCTATTTTTTGAAGCGTGAGCCATTATTTGATATGATCTCGTTCGAAAATCCATACCTGCAGATGATATTGTTTTTGATGAATTTGGTCACATGCGATGCCTTCAACACTGCATAGGACCAAGCTTCCATCCACTTTGTAAAGTAATCAATCGTCACCAAGATATATTCATGCCTATTCGACCCTTTTGGCATGATTGCACCGATAACGTCGATTTCCCAGACCGACAACGGCCATGGCGAAGTCATGTTGTAAAGTTTTGATGGTGGAATATTCATGCGATTGGCATGAATTTCACATTTGTGGCATCGCCGCACAAAACCAATACAATCCTCCTCCATGGTGGACCAGTAGTAACCTTACTTGAGAATCTTCCGAGCTAGCATCACACCATTCATATACGCCCCGCATTCTCTGCCGTGGATAGCCTCCATAAGGCGCTTTGATTCCTTTTCTTCCACATATAGTTTATGCATTCCTAGATGACCTCTTTTATACAGCTTACCTCCACAGATGATAAATTGGACGGCCATTCGCAGTATTCCCCTTTTGTCCTTGGCATTTGCCACTGGTGGATACACCTAATCTTCCAGGAAGTTCCAAATAGCATAATACCAGGGGTTTTTTTCTTGCACTTTAACTATCAAGGCAATAGTTTTGTAAGCCGACGTGTATTTCTATTCGATGATAATCGGACGCATCCCGACTCCAAGTGGGATGTCTACCATAGAAGGTAGAGTTGCTAAAGCACTAGTGAACTTGTTGTTCTCCCTCAATAGATGGGTGAAAGTCAAATTTTCAAATCTAAGAATCAGAATATCCAGGGTCTGATGGTAAACCTCCATCTTCTCTTCTTTGACTTTCCAGTCTCCGTTTACTTGAGAAACAACTAAGTTCGAGTCCCCGATGACATCCAATCTTATTGCCTCTAGTTCTAGGGCAGCTTCTAAACCAGCAATACACATTTCATATTCTGCTTCGTTGTTGGACACCTTAAACCAAAGTTTGAAGGCTAAAGGTATATGGGAGTCGTCGGGTGCTATCGGCAACACACCTATCCCATAACCGTACTGATTGGACGCTCCATCAAAGTACATCGTCCAAGTTTACTCTTCAACTTGCAGGATGGCTTTATCTTGGAGCAAGTATTCCATTGCCTCATCTCCTTCTACCGGATGGTCTACCAGAAACTCCGTTATAGCTTTTCCCTTAACCGACTTGCAGGTGACATATTTGAGATCAAATTCGAAGAGAAGAAGCAACCAATGGGCCAGCTTACCCGTAAGTGCTGGTTTCTCAAAGAGATATTTGATGGGATCTAATCTCAAAACTAGGATTACAGAGTGAGCTAACAAGTAGTGCCTCAACTTCTTGGTAGCCCATACCAAGACTAGGCAAGCTTTCACCAACGGAGTATAGCAGGTCTCATAATCCACCATTTTCTTACTCAAGTAGTAGATGTCTTTGTCTACCCTATCTTCAGATTCTTGAGCGAGCATGCATCCCATGGTTGTGTCTGTTACTGACAAGTACAGAATCAAAGGCTTCCCCAACTCGGGCAGTGACAACACAGGCAGATTTTGGAGGTACTGCTTAACCTGCTCAAAGGCAAATTGACATCGATCATCCTATCGAAATTTCTTCCCTTTCTTTAGGAGACCAAATAGTGGTTCACAAGTCAAGATTAATTTGGAAATAAGCCGCCTTATGAATTGCACTTTACCCAGAAAGCCTCAAACCTCATTTTCAGTCCTCAGTGGTGGCATTTCTATGATGGCCTTGATTTTGGAAGGATCTACTTCAGTGCCCCTTTGTGTGATCAAAAAACCCAATATTTTTCCTACCGTTACACAGAATATGCATTTCTGCAGGTTTAACCTCAATCTGTGTTCCTTGATCCGTTGAAAGAACTTCTTCAAGGTGGTATAGTGACCCTCTCGTTCTTTGGACTTGACAATCATTTCGTCTACATACACCTCAACCTCCTTATGGATCATGTTATGTAGAATGATGGTCGCAACCCTCTGATAGGTGGCTCCAGCATTTTTCAGACCAAACGACATAACCTGGTAGCAGTAGGTACCCCACGGCATAGTGAATGCAGTCTTCTCTCTGTCCTCAGGTGCCATCAAAATCTGGTTGTACCCAGAGAACCCATCCATAAATGATAGCAATGCATGGCCCGCAGTGAAGTCCACTAATTCATTAATATGCGACAGAGGAAAGTCATCCTTCGGACTGGCTCTATTCAAGTCTCGGAAGTCTACACACACCTGGATTCTACCATCCTTTTTCGGCACTGGGACGATGTTGGCCAACCAAGTCGGATACTCAGATACTAACAAGAAACCTACCTCGATTTGCTTGGTGACCTCTTCCTTGATTTTCAGCGCCCAATCTGGATGAATTCTACGAAACTTCTGCTAGATTGGTCAGGCCTCGGGGTCAAGAGGGATTCGATGCTGTACAATTTCAGGATCGATTCCATGCATGTCTTCATAGGACCACGCGAAAACATTTTTGAAATCTTTTAGCAAAGCTATTAAACGCTCGCGCTCCTCCAAAGACAACGTGGACCCAATTTGGACTAGGCGCAGATCCTTCTCAGTACCCACTTTAATGGCAATGATTTCATCAGCACCGGGTTTAGTAAACCTCTCCTCCTCTCGATTAATCAAGTTTTTCAAAGCCAGGGGAATTTCTTCCCTTTCATTTTTATTAAAATTCTAAAAATCTTGGTTAATACAATAAACCAACGGCACAGAGAAGTACACAGAAACTGTAGAGTTCACATTCAAAAGGTCTAAATCTTCGGTTATAGACTCAAAAGAAAAGTTGAATGAAGACCTAGAAAGGACTTTGGTATCCGGATTACCACCCCTAGAAATATTAGACCCAGACTCAAAAGAACTTGAATCTGATCCTGACCCCATAGACTCAGTGGAATCAGATTCTAGCTTATCACCTGATTCAGAACTGGACAGATAGCCTTTCTCCAGCTGCCAGACAAGAGATGGTGCCCCTGATGCATCCAAAATGCCGTTGGTTGGGTTCACACCTGGTTCTTCCCCGACCATGGAGACGGTAAGGTTATCCCCCAAGTTCTTTAGGTCAGTCGTAGGATCTGTCAGGAGACTAGAGTGTTGCCCCTACTCCAAGTTCGTTGCCATCTGAGTCATCTTCCATGCTCTATTTAGCTTCGATGCTTGGTTCAGCCCTTTCCTCATCATCACTATCCTGCAGCTACAAATCAAAGAAGATCTCAAACCCAGGGACACATTGCTTTATGAAATTCACCCAAGGCTCGGGAAAGCCGTAAAAAGAGAAATCTCCTCCCTCCCGAATAAAGCGGCCATTCAGTGTCCCCTGGATTGGCCTATGGGTAAGCTCATAGTGTTTCTCGGTTTGCTTGGCCTTGGCTCTGCCTTTCATCTCTTATCTCTTCTTGATCCAGTCCTCTTTGGTGGGCATATAGCCCAAACCAAAGGCATGTGGGTTGTGTGGCACATCTGTCAATGCTGCAATGCCTTTCCGGCCACTTCTCACTAGCCCCATTCCTGAAACATGCTGTAGTTTGTTCATGAAATAGATGGATTGGGCACTGACTTAAATGCCTTCGTCTGCGGCCAGGATGGTCTACACTATCTGGGCTTTAACCAGAGTGAATCCTGAGAGGAATACATCCTTCTCGCTATGGGTGATCTCCAGCATTAGTGTAGTTACCTCTGGCGGCGGATGTAGATCGCCCGAACTCCGCTCCGCGCGCGAGGGTGCAAATTATAGTTCTAGCTACTACAGTTCAGACTCCTGTCACGGTTCTGAATCTAATCTCACAAAGTGCAATGTAAGACTAATAAATCACCGAAGAGTTCAAATCCGACAATTGGTTTTGAAAAATCAATTTCGAATCAAAAAGCGCCAAAAATAGACTAGTTTGCCAGATTTCAGAGTCGCCACCTAAATATTTTGTTTTGAAAAATTTAGGAAACCCTGACTCGTGCTTAAAGCCACGTGTCTGTCATCACCAAAGTTGCCTCAGCTCGGGAACTTGGGTACGAGAGGGGAAGGTCCTGAAATGAGCACCCCCGCTTGCCCGATCAAAGATCGACCTCTACTAACATGATATGTTGTTTTTGAAAACACATGTGTTCTTGTTTCGGTTTATTAATCTAGAATTACTATGTGATGCGCGCAACATACAAGTATAGACTGAATCACTCAAATTGGAACAAAACATCAATTATTTATTTGTGAAAATGGTTTGGAATTGCTACTCACAAGTAGGCTAAAACGCGGATTTGCCACCCTCAGGTGGGCTTAGAAAACATGGTGATTTGTATAGACACCCCATTTTTTGACCGCCCTTAAGACTTGGACGTCATCGTTTGAACACTCGGTGATCATCCTTGTTCGTGTTCGTCTTGAGTTCCCGGAGGTCTCGGCTACGCGCCCTACCTCAGGATCTCTCGACTCGACTGTTTTGTGTCTGGTTTTGCACCAAACACTTGTTGTTTTGCTTCTGAGGGTGGGAAGTAGCTTGTAGGCCATCCCCACACCTCACCGGCCATGGCTTGAGGCCACCGGCCTTGTTTCCTTGCCACCGGCCATTGGTGATGGCCGGTCGGCACTATTGATGGTCGGTCGGCATTGTGTTTGGTCGGCCGGCCACTGTTTCTGATCAATCGAGAGAAGAAACGACCAACGGGCTAACCTACCCGTAAGTGCTAGTTTCTCGAAGAGATATTTGATAGGATCTAATCTCGAAACCAGTATTACAGAGTGAGCTAACAG
>NW_021024561.1:270084-288095 GCF_004153795.1 Camellia sinensis
GGTCGGGCCTCGGGGTCAAGAGGGATCCGATGCTGTACAATCTCAGGATCGATTCCATGCATGTCTTCATAGGACCACGCGAAAACATTTTTGAAATCTTTTAGCAAAGCTATTAAACGCTCGCGCTCCTCCAAAGACAACGTGGACCCAATTTGGACTAGGCGCAGATCCTTCTCAGTACCCACTTTAATGGCAATGATTTCATCAGCACCGGGTTTAGTAAACCTCTCCTCCTCTCGATTAATCAAGTTTTTCAAAGCCAGGGGAATTTCTTCCCCTTCATTTTCATTAAAATTCTAAAAATCTTGGTTAATACAATAAACCAACGGCACAGAGAAGTACACAAAAACTGTAGAGTTCTCATTCAAAAGGTCTAAATCTTCGGTTATAGACTCAAAAGAAAAGTTGAATGAAGACCTAGAAAGGACTTTGGTATCCGGATTACCACCCCTAGAAATATTAGACCCAGACTCAAAAGAACTTGAATCTGATCCTGACCCCATAGACTCAGTGGAATCAGATTCTAGCTTATCACCTGATTCAGAACTGGACAGATAGCCTTTCTCCAGCTGCCAGACAAGAGATGGTGCCCCTGATGCATCCAAAATGCCGTTGGTTGGGTTCACACCTGGTTCTTCCCCGACCATGGAGACGGTAAGGTTATCCCCCAAGTTCTTTAGGTCAGTCGCAGGATCTGTCAGGAGACTAGAGTGTTGCCCCTACTCCAAGTTCGTTGCCATCTGAGTCACCTTCCATGCTCTATTTAGCTTCGATGCTTGGTTCAGCACTTTCCTCATCATCACTATCCTGCAGCTGCAAATCAAAGAAGATCTCGAACCTAGGGACACATTGCTTTATGAAAATCACCCAAGGCTCGGGAAAGCCGTAAAAAGAGAAATCCCCTCCATCTCGAATAAAGCGGCTATTCAGTGTCCCCTGGATTGGCCTATGGGTAAGCTCATAGTGTTTCCCGGTTTGCTTGGCCTTGGCTCTGCCTTTCATCTCTTCTCTCTTCTTGATCCAGTTCTCTTTGGTGGGCGTATAGCCCAAACCAAAGGCATGTGGGTTGTGTGGCACATCTGTCAATGCTGCAATGCCTTTCCGGCCACTTCGCACTAGCCCCATTCCTGGAACATGCTGTAGTTTGTTCATGAAATAGATGGATTGGGCGCTGACATATATGCCTTCGTCTGCGGCTAGGATGGTCTACACTATCTGGGCTTCAGCCAGAGTGAATCCTGAGAGGAATACATCCTTCTCGCTATGGGTGATCTCCAACACTAGTGTAGTTACCTCTAGCGGCGGAAGTAGACCGCTCGAACTCCGCTCGCGCGCGAGGGCGCAAATTGTAGTTCTTGCTACTACAGTTCAGACTCCTGTTACGGTTCTGAATCTAATCTCACAAAGTACAATGTAAGACTAATAAATCACCGAAGAGTTCAAATCTGACAATTGGTTTTGAAAAATCAATTTTGAATCAAAAAGCGCCAAACATGGGCTAGTTTGCCAGATTTTAGAGTCGCCACCTAAATATTTTGTTTTGGAAAATTTAGGAAACCCTGACTCATGCCTAAAGCCACGTGTCCGTCATCACCAAAGTTGCCTCAGCTCGGGAACTTGGGTACGAGAGGGGAAGGTCCTGAAATGAGCACCCCCGCTTGCCCGATCAAAGATTGGCCCCTACTAACATGATATGTTGTTTTTGAAAACACATGTGTTCTTGTTCCGGTTTATTAATCTAGAATTACTATGTGATGCGCGCAACATACAAGTATAGACTGAATCACTCAAATTGGAACAAAACATCTATTGTTTATTTGTGAAAATGGTTTGGAATTGCTACTGGCAAGTAGGCTAAAACGCGGATTTGCCACCCTCAAGTGGGTTTTGAAAACATGGTGATTTGTGTAGACACCCCATTTTTTGACCGTCCTTAAGACTTGGACGTCATCGTTTGAACACTCGGTGATCATCCTTGTTCGTGTTCGTCTTGATTTCCCGGAGGTCTCGGCTACGCGCCCTACCTCAGGATCTCTCGACTCGACTGTTTTGTGTCTGGTTTTATACCAAACAATTGTTGTTTTGCTTCTAAGGGTGGGAAGTAGCTTGTAGGCCATTCCCACACCTCACCGGCCATGGCGTGAGGCCACCGGCCTTGTTTCCTTGCCATCGGCCATTGGTGATGGCCGGTCGGCACTATTGATGGTCGGTCGGCACTATTGATGGTCGGTCGGCATTGTGTTTGGTCGGCTGGCCACTGTTTTGATCGATCGGCCACAAGCTTGAACCTTTTGACCCTTTTTAGCTTCTCTAAGAAGCTTGACCCTTTTTTAGCTTCTCCAAGAAGCTTGATCCTTTTTTTAGCTTCTCCAATAAGCTTGAACCTTTTGACCCTTTTTAGCTTCTCTAAGAAGCTTGACCCTTTTTTAGCTTCTCCAAGAAGCTTGATCCTTTTTTTAGCTTCTCCAATAAGCTTGAACCTTTTGACCCTTTTTAGCTTCTCCAAGAAGCTTGACCCTTTTTTTAGCTTCTCCAAGAAGCTTGATCTTTTTTTTTAGCTTCTTGAAGAAGCTTGAACCTCTTGACCCCTTTGTCTAGCTTCTCCAAGAAGCTTGGCCCATTTGCTCCAAGCTTCTAAGAGAAGCTTGGCCTTTTTGCTCAAAGCTTCTAAGAGAAGCTTTGCCCGCTTGGTTTCTCTATAAAAAGAGGGCCTCTCCTCCCCTTTAGAGGGTTAGAAAAATATGATATATGTCATATATGTATCACTCCCTCTCTAGATCTCCCTCTCTCTCTACATTTGTGCATTTCATTTCATATTGAAATTGCACACTTTGACTCTTTGGGCCATCACGCATTGAAATGCGCGATTGGTGGTCCGAGAATCGAGCACCATAGCCCTTTGAGTCACAAACATGATAAGGGATGTGGTGGTGCACACATTTGCTTGAAATGCATTGCCATGCCATGTTTTGCCCTCTGTTGCTGTCAAAACAGGTTCTGCAGGAAGCTTTGGCCGGCCGGCCATCTATACTACCGACTGGCCATCCATTGTTGGCCGATGGCTTTACAGATGGTCGATGACCATCCGGACATGGCCGGTGGTGTTCCACAGTGTCCATAGAGTGCTCCCTGAGACTTGTGCAATTTTCAGAGGAGCAGAGCACGGTAAACAGAGGCAGCTTGCACATGGCAATGGATTTCCGAGCGAAGCCAATCCAAGCTTGCATGCATCTCCCTTCCCGAGGCAATTTTACTGCTTTAAATAGCTTAATTAATTTGTTAATTAGTTAAGGGTTTGTAATATTTAATTAGCTTATAGGTTAATTAATTTGTATTATTCTTTCGGTCCCTCCGAGTGAGGGCGAATTTGTAATAAGTGTGGGTGCGTGTGTGCATGCCTTCCAACCCCCACTTTTTTTTTCCCTTTTACTTACCCAAGTTCCCGAGCCGAGGCAACTTTGGTGATGACGGACACGTGGCCTTTGGCACCGAGTCAGGGTTTCCTAAATTTCCCAAAATAAAATATTTAGGTGGCGACTCTGTATCTGGCAAAGCAGTCCATGTTTGGCACTTCTTTTCTAAAAATCTATTTTTCTCAAAACGATTTGCCGGATTTGGACTCTTTGGTTTAGATTAAGAACCGTGACAATTTGAGAGTCCGAACTGTAGCGAGCCCAAAACGAACAGAACGGGACTCACCCTCCCGGGGCGTTCGGGGACGTCAACAGTTTTTGGCGACTCCGCTGGGGATTTTAGAGGGCTTGACTCGAACTCATGATATCCTATTTTGATTTTGTTTATGTGTCTCTTTGCATTGCATGTGCATTGGTGCGCCTAGGACACCGTGTTTGCCATCTGCCATTCCTGAACGGTTTGCCGGAGGCTTGACTTTGTCAAAGCATGCCATAAGGCTGACCGGTTGTGGGCTCTGACAGTATGGGAACACAAACCCCAGTTTTACCGGGCACCCTTTTCGACCATTCGACCTAGTGCATATTCAGAATCCATAGTGACCATTCCAAACTAGGACAGGTTGCTTACCCGATAGGTTGTTTGAAACCGCTGCGTGCATAGCGAAGCCCTAGCTCCTGACAAAATAGGACAGGGAAACCCTACCCCAACATAGGGGTGTTTTGGCTCTCACTTATCTGCTATGTGCTTTAGAGTGTGCCTTTACAGGGAATGCATGTATCAGTTTGTAAGTTTGAGTATCAGGCTTGTCGGCATCAGCATCAGTATTTGGGGAATCAGTTTTACCCGAGGGTATCAATTTTGGGACAGATATTTGGGAAACAGTTATCAGCATTGAGTACAGTCGTTCTGCTATCCGTTCTAGTGAAATTGAGCTGAGATGCTGTATGTTTTCTCTTTTGCAAGGTAGTCCTAGAACTATAGCTTCAGAAGGCTCCACTATCCCCCAAGTACATTGGACTTGTGCTGATAGACTTTGTCGGGTCAGAGATTTAGTTCAAGGGCAATCAGTGTTCCTTTGCCAGAGGTAGGGTAAAAAGGCCAGTCATGAACAGATCATCAGTTCAACAGTCTTCGGATCAGCAGTCATTATCCATCTCACCTGTGTACGGTTGGGTTGAGATATCTGCTTTTACGACAGGGACAGATATACCGATAGATCAGTTAGATCAGGGCAGTATGGCAGGAATGGAAGAGATGGTGCGCCAACTCCAAGATAGTATGAAAGCCATGCAGCAAGACGCTGTCCATCAAGCAGAATTCGCCAAGCAACAGGCTGTGGTCATAGCCCAACAGGCAGAGACAATTGCCAGGTTAGAGCAGCAAACTGGAGTATCTACTTCACACCAGGCTCCTCCCCCACCAAGAGTTCCAACACTCGGGGAGACAGCTAATGTCCAGGATGATACAGACATTCCGACAGGGCTAGCTCCGCCCCCAGTTCTACCCCAGTTATCTAAAACACCCACCAACCTACCAGACCCCCCATTTGATATCGAGACAGACCCCATAGCATTGAAAGTGAGCAAGCTTGAGAAATTGTTCAAGAAGTCTCAGGGGTCCCACTCCATTCCTGACATTGAAGATGACTCGGCTGTGACGCTGCCAGACAGATTTAAGATGCCGCACATCGACCGCTTTGATGGATCTGGGGATCCCATGGTACATTTGCGGCTGTTTTCGGACATACTAAGGCCGATGGGCCTCACCAGATTACAGAAGCTATCGTTGTTTGGCCGGACCCTGTTTGGGATAGCAGCAATCTGGTATGCAAAATTGGAGAACTCTGTGAAACAGAATTGGGAAGAGATGGCTGAGGCCTTCAGTGATCAATACTCCTACAACGCACAGATTGAGGTCACAACTCGTGATCTTGAAGTCACCCGCCAAGAGCCAAAGGAGAGCTTCTCAGAATTCGTGGCCCGCTGGAGGGCCAAGGCCTCAATAATGACCATTAGGCCAACGGATAAGGATCAAATACAGATGGTTGTGTGCAACCTCCAGCCCAAACTAATGCAGAAAATGATCGTGCTCCCCTTCCCTACCTTTTCAGATTTGCATGAGATGGGAGTACAGATCGAGGACGCTATGAAGTAGGGCCTCATTGACCAGGAGAAGGAGCAGCCTAGGAGGGCGTTGTCCCGCAATTCAAATACGACCACCGGTGGTGACGCAGCTGCTAGGACCTCAGACGTGGGCATGGTCGCCACCACCACACCAAGAGCAGCCACCCCTTTTGTTGGTGCATCCACGTCAAACCCCCGAACTTCTGACTATCTACCCCAAGGCAAGAGGGTTTTCACCCCACTCTTTATGCCTTCGTCTAAAGCTCTAGGGGTCCTACTCAGGAAAGGACATTTGAAACCGTTGGACCAACGGCCTCTACCCGATCCTCTCCCTCCAAAGCATGACCCGACTAAGTACTGTGCTTTTCATCAACAAACCGGTCATGACACCGACAGTTGCGTCCATCTCCGCCACAAGATACAAAATTTGATTGACAACAGGGTCATCCCCGCACCAGGTCCTGCAAAGTCTGTCGGCACTTGATCAGTGAACTTGTGGGGGATAATGTGATATTATCGAGGGATGAACCACCTGCGGGCGGCGCTCAGTTTACTCTGGATGTGGCGTATGGCACGCACTGTTTTGAGCATTTTGCGAATGCTTGTTTTCGTGCTTTCTGACTTGGGTATTGGGTCAGTCTTGTCATTTTGTATTGAGTTAGTCTTTTTATACTGAGTCAGTCGGGTCTGTCTTGTTGTGCTGAGTCAGTCCTGTTTTGGTAGAGTCGGGTGATTTCGGGGGTGTTACCTCGGACATCACTTGCTTGTTTTGTGTTTGTCTTTTTTGCTTTCTTTTGAGTCTGTTTCTGCCTTGGAGCCAGTTACGCCAACAGATCTGAATGGAACAGTAGTGATTTTCACACTCTTGTGTTTGCTTCTGCCATGTGCCAGTTGTGCCAGAAATTCTAAATAAGATGGCAGTATTTGACTAGAAGCTGTGTCTTTTCTGTGCCTTGAATTCATTGCATCGACCTAAGTTTTCCAAAACTTTTTTTCGAAACATTGTGATAAAAACGAAGAGGAAGGAATTCCTCGGGTTTTGCAAAATTTGATCAATTGAGAGAAAGAGAGGCATGCTAAGCCCTTAATGATCAAGATCATGCTTGTTAATGTGAGTACTGAGAAGGATCCTGACTTGATCCAGATTGGTTCTACATTGTCTTCAGCGCGAGCGATTTGTCGCTTTCTTAATAGATTTCAAAAACTGTTTTGCGCGATCTTGCGAAGACCTGTGTGGAATCACTCTTGAGATTGTGCAGCCTAGGATCGCTCTCAGCCTCAAGATTCGACCCCTCATTATCAAACCTTGGACTTAAGTTCAGAAATGTTCAATGGTCAACTACAACGTGAGGCCTGTGTGGCCAGATTCAAAGCAACTCTCGAACAAGAGGCAAGAAAGCCAAATCATGAAGACTAGATGTCATCAAAAAAAGCTTGCAAAGCTAGATCAGAAGCACCCCTGGAACTAGGGGCAAAGAATTTCAAATATGCTCGAAGAGCCGAATATGGATCATTCCACAAATCAAAGAAGGTCGGCAAGAATGCCAAATCCCAGAGGGAGGAAAGAAGAAAGTATTGCTGAAGAAAAACTGAGTTCCGATCCATAACACTAGTGGAAAATTCAGCCCCCCATTGGATGGACTCCTGCATCATTAACGAACAGCAGCCATTCTCCTAGATTCAGATGACTTCGGGATCTCAAAACCATTTGACATGGACAAAGCTACACTTTTACCCTTGAGAGGCTTGCTGGGCCGAAAACCCAGAAGGGCGACCCAGGCAAAAGTTAGAGCAATTAAAAAAAAAATGCAAAGAATGAAAAATGAAAAAAAAAATAAGATGAAAAGAATTGAAAAGTGAAAGAAGAATAAAGCTCGCAAAGTCGAAAACTAGCAACGGGCGCCTTGGCAGAAGTTAGAGCCTAAAAAGTGAAGGTTAATACCCAAGTGGACCTTAAACCCGAACTACGTAAGGCTTGATTCCCATCTTTGGGATACGTAGGCAACTTCGTTCTGAAGTTCAGCCACAAACACTTCCAAATCAATTGTGTCCATGTAATGGTTTTGATCATCTTTGCCTTTTCTGTATCCGAGAGTTTGGTTGTGACCTTCACTGTGAAGACTGATTACAACGCGCTGTGGTACTATCCAAACAAGGGGCAACTTTCCGTTGCCAATGCGCTGCGGTGCCATTTAAATAAGGGGCAACTTTCCGTCGCCATGCAACTCTCTTCGAGCAAGGGGCAACTTTCCATTGTTTTGGATCCAAGGTCGTGCATCTTAAGAGTAGGTTCCGTGCTCATTGAGCATTGGCCGTTTGCAAAAATAGTTTTTGAGAATTTTTACTGAGGTTGACTAATTCTCTCGAAAATTATTCTATTTTTCTAAAACTGGACCATTTTCTTGGACCCAAAAAGGAAAATTTTCAGTGCTCATAACCTGACTTGCATGATTTCAAATCAAAAATCGAACAAACATGTTAATCTAACTCTCATTTTGGTCAAAATGATGAACTAGGGGCACAGTTGAGTCAGGCTTCCTGCCTTTCCCTCATTTTCAACATACTTGCCAGAAAGGGCACCGTATTCACCAGAAAGGGCACCACTGAAGCTGACCGCAAAAGGGCAGAAAGCTCTCACATCCTCCACACAATGAGGTATCAAGCCAAGTGCGAAGCATGAACTAGAATGGGACAAGATATTCCACTCCCTTATCTGGACAGATCTGATCACATCCAAACTCCTCAACAGAGCATCGTCAACTGATGTCAGCTGCAGATTTGCTACACACCCAATTGTAGCGCAGCCCCTCTATGGAAGAAACTCACTGTTGTGAACAAGAAGAAGAATCTAGCAGAATGCTAGGGGCATGAGCCCGCAACTGTCTGTTTATTCATCAACTACCCAGCGGAGGGATTAAAAATGAGAGATTGAATAATAGAGAGATGTGCGGTGAGAGAAAAAGTGAGAAAAGGGCTTTTTCAGAAAAACAGAGCCTGAGGGCCGAGTGATGTGAGAATCACAAATGAGAAATGGTGGAAAACAATACCCGAAGAAACAGGCTCCCTGTACACATCTGTATGTCGTGTCTTTTGTTTTGTTTGTCTCAAATCTTGTTTTGAGTCGTTCCGAGCTTGTCTCATTGTGTTTAGGTTATTTTACCTTTTGTTTTCCGTTGATTGAGTCGTAGTGCGCTGTGTTCAGTCGTAGGATCAATACCCGGTTGAGAACTCATTCTCAATTTCAAAAATGAATCGTTTTGTGCTCAGAGTGCTGTGCCATTCTTCACATTTGTGAAAAACAAGATTTGTTCTTTCATAAAGCTGCAGGGTTCAACCCAGGTCATGTGAAAACAGTAAAATCAGGACCTATCTGAAGCTGTATAAGTTCCAGACTGTAAAGCAAAAGGAAAGAGGAAAAATTGAAGCATCTGAGTGTGTTTCACCTTCAGCAAATTCCGTGATTGTACTCTGGATGCACCTCTTCAGGCCTTGTCAGTGCTTCGAAGAATAAGTGTGCCTCTACTCCAATCTTAAGCCTGCTTCAAGTCAGAATGGCAATTAAAGCAGCAGTAGATGTTATCTCTCGCCAATATAAACAGGGTGTCCCCTTTTCAGGCGGAGTGTGTTACAAACCCCTTCGAGAGGTAAATCGGAGGTCACGTTTGGATTTGGCCTCGTTAAGGCTTGTATTCCCTCATTCAGCATTTTGTTTCAAACGTGCTTTTGAAGTTGCACATTCGTCGCATTGTTATGCACACCATTTCTCGCATTGTTACGCACTCCATTCGTTGCATCGTTATGCACATCTATCTAGCATTGTTATGCACCGTTACACCTATATTGTTATGCACATTATATTTGCACAGTCGTGCACCTTTTCACTTGCATTGTCACGCACTTTCCACTTGCATTGTTATGCACGCTCTCTTATTCAGAAACACCGGGATATGTCCCTATGTTTCTTCTCCTTGTTCAGAAACACCGGGATACGTCCCTATGTTTCTTCTCCTCATTTTGAAACACCGGGATACGTCCCTATGTTTCTTCTCCTTGTTCAGAAACACCGGGATACGTCCCTATATTTCTTCTCCTTGTTTTGAAACACCGGGATACGTCCCTATGTTCCTTCTCCTTATTCGAAACACCAGGATACGTTCCTATGTTTCTCATTCCTTTCTGAAACATCGGGATACGTCCCTATTTTTCTTCTCCTTTTTCGAAACACTGGGATACGTTCCTATGTTTCTCTTTCTTTCCGAAACTCCGGGATACGTCCCTATGTTTCTCCTTCCTTCCGAAACACCGGGATACGTCCCTATGTTTCTCATTGCTTGCAGAACATCGGGATACGTCCCTACGTTTCTCTCTCTCTCCGAAACACCGGGATACGTCCCTATGTTTCTCATTGCTTGTGGAACACTGGGATACATTCCTATGTTTCTTCTTCTTTTCCGAAACACTGGGATACGTCCCTATGTTTCTCATTCCTTTCCGAAACACTAGGATACGTCCCTATGTTTCTTCTCCATTTCCGAAACACTGGGATACGTCCCTATGTTTCTCCCTCTTTGGTTAAGAGCATTCGGAATACGTTCCAGTGCTTGAACCACTCTGAAACACTAGGATGCGTCCCAATGTTTCTTCTTCATTTCGAAACACCGGGATACATCCCTATGTTCCTCCTACTTTTCCGAAACATCGGGATACGTCCCTATGTTTTCTCTTCTCATTCCGAAACACTAGGATACGTCCCTATGTTTCTCCCCCTTCGGTTAAAAGCATTTGGAATACGTTCCAATGCTCACTCAATTCGAAACACCGGGATACGTCCCTATGTTTCTCTTTCTTTCCGAAACTCCGGGATACGTCCCTATGTTTCTCATTCCTTCCGAAACTCTGGGATACGTCCCTAGGTTTCTCATTCCTTTCTGAAACATCGGGATACATCCCTATGTTTCTCCTTCCATCCAAAACTTCGAAATACGTTCCAATGCTCACTCAATTCGAAACACCGGGATACGTCCCTATGTTGCTCACTCAATTCGAAACATCGGGATACGTCCCTATGTTTCTCACTCAATTCGAAACACCGGGATACGTCCCTATGTTTCTCTCTCTTTTTTCGAAACATCGGGATATGTCCTAATGTTTCTCCTTCTTTGGTTACGAGCATTTGGAATACGTTCCAATGCTTATACCTTATCGAAACACTGGGATACGTCCCTACGTTTCTCTCTCTTTTCGAAACACCGGGATACGTCCCTATGTTTCTCTCTCTTTTTTCGAAACATCGGGATATGTCCTAATGTTTCTCCTTCTTTGGTTACGGGATGCGTCCCTATGTTCCTCCCTCTTTGGTTAAAAGCATTTGGAATACGTTCCAATGCTTATACCTTTCTGAAACACCGGGATACGTCCCTATGTTTATTTGCTTGATCATTAGTTATGCTCGGCTTTGTGCATTGTCTTGCATTTTGCCCCTGCCCTCGGGCGCATACCTTTATTTGTAGCTTGTATGCTTTGTCTAAGTCTTCGGCCTTGTCAAAAATGGGTCGTCTCTGAGCTTTGACATTCAGTCCCGTCATTTTTATGACTTTCGAGTTCTGTCAAAGAGGGGCAACTGTAGACACCCCATTTTTTGACCGTCCTTAAGACTTGGACGTCATCGTTTGAACACTCGGTGATCATCCTTGTTCGTGTTCGTCTTGAGTTCCCGGAGGTCTCGGCTACGCGCCCTACCTCAGGATCTCTCGACTCGACTGTTTTGTGTCTAGTTTTACACCAAACACTTGTTGTTTTGCTTATGAGGGTGGGAAGTAGCTTGTAGGCCATCCCCACACCTCACCGGCCATGGCTTGAGGCCACCGGCCTTGTTTCCTTGCCACCGGCCATTGGCGATGGCCGGTCGACATTATTGATGGTCGGTCAGCATTGTGTTTGGTCGGCCGGCCACTGTTTTTGATCAATCGGCCACTTGTCCTGGCCGAGACCTTTTCTTGAGGGAGCTTGACCTTTTTGAACCTTTTTTTAGCTTCTTGAGGAAGCTTGAACCTTTTTAGCCTCTCCAAGAAGCTTGACCCTTTTTTAGCTTCTCCAAGAAGCTTGACCTTTTTTAGCTTCTCCAAGAAACTTGAACCTTTTGACCCTTTTTAGCTTCTCCAAGAAGCTTGACCCTTTTTTTTAAGCTTCTTGAAGAAGCTTGAACGTCTTGACCCCTTTTCCTAGCTTCTCCAAGAAGCTTGGCCCTTTTGCTCCAAGCTTCTAAGAGAAGCTTGGCCTTTTTGCTCAAAGCTTCTAAGAGAAGCTTTCCCCTCTTGGTTTCTTTATAAAAAGAGGGCCTCTCCTCCCCTTTAGAGGGTTAGAAAAATCTGATATATATCATATATATATCACTCCCTCTCTAGATCTCCCTCTCTCTCTCTACATTTGTGTGGGTTAGGTGGTCCAAAAGGGTCTTGTTCTTGGCCTATTGCACACCACTTCATAGCCACACACTTCCATCATCACTTGGAGGTTCTTGGAGCTTGTTTTCAGAGGTTGAGGGTTGCATTTTTGGGTCTAAAGGCTGCTAGTTCTTGCTGGTCTTCAAAGGTAACCTCTTTTCCCTCTTTATTCCCTGTTTTTGCACACCCTTTTAGCCTATCTTTCTTGCTGATTTGGGCTTTGTGTATAACATAAAAAAGTTCTGTTTTTCTTTGTGTTTAAGATACTTCATTAAGGTCACTTTTGTTTTTGGGGTTGTTTACCCCCTCTTAGGCCTTGTTTGGCCCCATTTTGTGCTATTTTTGGTGAGCTCCGGGACCGCCTTGTTTGGACCTCCTCACCACTAAAATCTTGAGGGATGTCAGTGGTGAGGATGGTGGTTTAAGGTCCTAAGAAGGAGAGGGCCATCCCCTCTCCTTGTTGTCTTCAAAAAGTGCCATTTTAAACCTCATGTGTGAGCACCATTTTTGAACTCATGTTGGCCATGTCTTAAGTATTATTTGTGCTTATTTTTCCATGATATAGCACTATTTTAAGTTGTTTTAGACACACCATGCTTGCTTTGCATACTTGTCTTGTAATGCCATGAAATTGCCTTAACATGTATCTAGCATTTAGACCACTATGCTTACTTGTTTTAGCTTAGCTTTGTGAAGCTTTTATGCATGTTTTAGTGTGCTTGAGGTCTGTTTTGGGTTATTCGGGTCATCCATGCTTTGCTTTGTATAGCTACCATGTAACCCCCTTGGCTTGCCTTGAGTTTTAGACCATTGTTGCATGCTTAGCTTGAAATGTTTACTTGGTTTTGCACCTTCTATAACATGATTTCAGAGTTTTCTATGCATGCCATGTATCCATGTTTATTCTCTTTTAAGTGCGCTTTGAAGTTGCTCTTTGGTGCCTAAGTGTTGGACCTTGTGTGCATGCATGCTTGTATGTGTTTTGGCCCTCATTTCCATGACATTTGACCGCTGTTTTGGACCTAGTAGAGAGCTGTCCAAATTAGTTTAAGACCATCCCTTTGGCATGTTGTTTCATGCTATACATGTTTGTATGTTTAGGTACTTAGCCTATTTACATGTTGCATGTTTAAGTGTCATCGCATTTGGCATGCTTCTTGTATTAGGTTGCTTTGCATATTTACATGTGTTATGCCTTTCATGTTATTGAATGTGTGTCATTAACATTGATGTTATATGCCTTGCACGCTTACTTGTTTAGTTCATGTGCCTATTGCACATGGTTTTGTTGTTTGCATGATCATGTTGCACACTTAGCTCACATGCCTAGGTTGCATTACATTGGCATGCATGCTTTGCCTCTTGAATTGATTATGATGGAGGTTGGGGCCCATTGTTTGTTTTGTGCATTTCATTTCATATTGAAATTGCACACTTTGACTCTTTGGGCCATCACGCATTGAAATGCACGATTGGTGGTCTGAGAATCGAGCACCATACCCCTTTGAGTCACAAACATAATAAGGAATGTGGTGGTGCACACATTTGCTTGAAATGCATTGCCATGCCATGTTTTGCCCTCTGCTGCTGTCAAAACAGGTTCTGCAGGAAGCTTTGGTTGGCCGGCCATCTATACTACCGACCGGCCATCCATTGTTGGCCGATGGCTTTACAGATGGTCGATGACCATCCGGACATGGCCGGTGGTGTTCTGTCTTAGCCGGTGGTGTTCCACAGTGTCCATAGAGTGCTCCCTGAGACTTGTGCAATTTTCAGAGGAGCAGAGCACGGTAAACAGAGGCAGCTTGCGCATGGCAATGGATTTTTGAGTGAAGCCAATCCAAGCTTGCATGCATCCCTCTTCCCGAGGCCATTTTACTGCTTTAAATAGCTTAATTAATTTGTTAATTAGTTAAGGGTTTATAATATTTAATTAACTTATAGGTTAATTAATTTGTATTATTCTTTCGGTCCCTCCGAGCGAGGGTGAATTTGTAATAAGTGTGGGTGCGTGTGTGCATGTCTTCCAACCCCTACTTTTTTTCTCCCTTTTACTTACCTGCTTTTGATGGTTAGTATTAGGTCATATTTAAATTAGCATACCTTATGCTATGCATGCGTGCATCCATACATTTGTCTTGCATGCACCAGGCTCGGCACATCATACTAACTGCATTGTGTCTCTATTCCAAGTTGAATACGTGTTAGTTATAGCATCATCATATGCCATCCATAGATTAGCCGAGCCTATTGTAGCTGCATCTTGCATGTGTTGCATTAGCCATCTTAACATGAATTAGGATCATGCATATGATTACTAACTAGTTTCTGTTTTGGCTTGGAGTACTCGGTGAGCGTTTATGTTTTAGCATCCTTGCATGCGTGTGAGTGTTGCCATGACAGCATGCTTACCATGAGGCTACTTGCTTATGTGATATAACTGCTTGAATGCCTGTGGGTGAAGGTTGAATTACCTAAATTGGAATAATGCATTAAAACTGTGAGTTTTAAGCCCACTAGATAGTGGCAAAACCATCTTTTCTAAAGCCCACTTGAGGGTGGCAAAACCTGCATTTTAGCCTACTTGCGAGTAACAAACCATTTTCAAAACAAACATGCAAATGTTTTGTTCCAATTTAGGCGATTTGGTCTATACTTGTTTGCTGTGCGCATAACATAGTAATTATAGGCTAATAATCGGAATAAGAACACAGAACGTTTTCAAAAACGGATATCACGGTTAGTAGAGGCCGATCTTCGGATCAGGCAAGAGGGGTGCTCATAGCTGATCTTCCCCAATCGTACCCAAGTTCCCGAGCCGAGGCAACTTTGGTGATGACGGACACGTGGCCTTTGGCACCTCCAAAATAAAATATTTAGGTGGTGACTCTGTATCTGGCAAAGCAGTCCATGTTTGGCATTTCTTTTCTAAAAATCTGTTTTTCTCAAAACGATTTGCCGGATTTGGACTCTTTGGTTCAGATTAAGAACCGTGACAATTTGAGAGTCCGAACTGTAGCGAGCCCAAAACGAACAGAATGGGACTCACCCTCCCGGGGCGTTCGGGGACGTCTTTAATTTGCCACTTCAAGTGGGCTTAAAACTCGCATTTTGATGAATTGTTCCAATTCAAGCAATAAAACCTTCATCCACAGGCATTTATGCAGTTATAGCAATTAAGCAAATAGTCTCATGGCAAGCATGCTATCATGGCAGTCACTTACACACATGAAAGGATGCTAAAGCATAAACACTCACAGTGTACTCCGAGCCAAAAAAGAAGCTACGTTAGAAATCAATGCATGATCCTAGCTATGTCAACAATGCCTAATGCAACACATGCAAAATGCAACTAAGATAGGCTTGGCTATTCTAAGATGTCATGTGAATTCAACTTGATAACATGTATTCAAATTGGTTTTGAAATACAATGCAGTTCGTATAATGCGCCGAGCCCGGTGTATGCAAAATAGATGAATGATACACGTATGCAAGCATAAGGATGCTAATTAAAATATGCCCTAATCTAATCACTGAAAGCGGGTAAGTAAAAAGGAGAAAGAAATGAGGGTTGGAAGACATGCATCACACACACGCATGCTTATTATAACATTGTGCCCTCTCGACGGAGGGTTCGAATAATAAGCTAATTAGCTACGCTAAGCTAACTAAACTAATTATTACAAACCAAAACTAATTAACTAATCCTAGCTCACTAATTAGTTATTACAACACAAATTGATTAGTTAAGCGCATTAACTAATTAAGTACAAAACCGTTAAACTAGTTAACTAAGTAAAGCAACTAAGTAAAACAGTTAAAAGGAGCCTCGGGGCGAGAAGTGCATGCATGCTCGGTCGCCTCGCTCGGAAATCCATCACTATGTCCCAAAATGCCTCTGTTTGCATTTGATTTCAGAACACTGTACAAACTTCCAAATAGCTTCAACTCCAACATGGAGACCTCTAGGAGGGCTGCCGACCAGAAAAGGGTGGTGTAGACCACCTGTAGACCACCTAAACATGCTGCAGACCAGAAAAAGTGGTCGGCCAGCTACTTTTTATGGTCTGCCGACCAGAAATTTCTGCCAAACTCCAATTTGCTGCAATAGAGAACAAAAAGGGGCACAACAGTGTATTTGCAAGGTATGTGTGCACAACCACCCTCCTCATCATTTCTTAAGCTCAAGGGAGTGCGGTACTTGACTTTCGGGCCACCAACCGAGCATCGCAATGCACGATGGCCGAGAAGCCAAGTTTGCACAATTCAACGTCAATGAATGCACAAATAACACATAAGGGCCTTAACCTCTATCATGCATGATCAAGAGGGTCGGCGACCGAGAAATGAGGCACGTTTCATCACTTCAAGTATGAAACGTCCATCATTTCTCGTGTTTGGATTAACGTTCAATCCAAACACAATGCAATGCAACATGATCAACCTATCAATGCTAATGGCATGCAAACACAATGCAATGCAACAACATGCAATAACATGCAAACACAACGCAATGCAACAACATGCAAACAAAATGCAATGCAACAACATGCTAACAACATGCTATTCTACCAATGCTAGAATGGCATGCACAAGATTCTATCATGCAAACAATGCATGCATGGCATGTTTGAAGGCTAAAGCATCAAAGTAAGTAACGGGCATCATACAAGAGGCATGCAATACAATGCTCAATGGACTTAAACCAAATATGGACAGACCTAAATCATGCCAAAATAGTGGCCAAAATACTCTGAAATGGTGGCATGAAAAGCAAGATAATGCATGCTCATGCATTGGCCCATCAACTAAGCATAAGAGCGCAACTCTCAAACATGATCAGGAAGTGATAAACATGGAAGTGTGACAATACTATATGCTCTGAAATCATGTGTGAAATGATGCCAAATCATCCAAATAACACAAGCATAGCATGCAAGAGGGCCTAAGGCACAAGGCTACTAAAGGAGACTACATAAGAGGCATGCAATACATGGCACAAATGATTAAACCAACCATAGACAGAGCTCAAATAGGTCAAAATAAAGAACAAAACATGCTGAGATGGGAGCTCAAAAGTCTAGGCATGCATGCATACACATTGGCTCATAAACGAGGCATAAAGGCACAACTCTTAAAAGCACTCAAAGAGTGAAAGAAGTGAGAACATGGCAATGCAATATGCTCTGAAATAACATGTTGAATGATGTCAAATCATGCACATGTCACAAATGAAGCATGCTAGGAGGCTCAAAGCTTAAAACTAGCATAGGCACTTGCACTATAGCTAAACAAAGCAAGCCCGAAAAGGCCAAGAACACCTAAAACAGTCCTAAAACATGTGAAAACAATGCTAAAATGTGGATAAAGTATAGCCAAAACAAGCTAGCATGGTAAGCTAAAACATCAAGTAAGCTAGGCCAATGAGCATGATTACACTACAAGTGTAAGAAGCAAATGAGGGATGCTCTAACCAACCAAAGACAAAGTTGTATCATGGCAAAATAACACCAAAAACACACTGAAATGGTAGCCCAAAAGCTTAGGCAAGAAGGCATACAGATTGGCTCATATTAAAGGCATAAAGCACCAACCCTCCAAAGCATTGAAAGAGTGAAAGATGTGAGTGTATGACAATGAAACATGCTCTGAAATCATGTATCAGATGATGCTAAATAATGTGAATAGCCTAAGCAATGCATGCTAGTGGACTCAAAACACAAAGCTAGTGGGTAAGAATGAACTATGGCTATACAAAGCAAGGTCCAAATGATCAAGACCACTTAAAATAGAGCTTAAGCATGGAAAAACAATAGCAAATGCATGCTGAGATAGAGCTAACAGAAGCTTGGATTAGAGGCATGAAGCATGGAGCATACTAGGGCAACAAAGGGGATTACACTACAAGTGTAAAAATCAAGCAAGAGATGACTCTACCAGCCAAAATCAGAGTTAAGGCATGTTAAATAATGACAAAAAACATGCTGAAATGGAACCAATACATGCTAGAAAGGTGAGCTAAAACCTTAAG
>NW_021024562.1:0-57360 GCF_004153795.1 Camellia sinensis
GTATTCCTTTGACCAAGTCCAACGCTCCTCCGTACGACGTCGCTTTGTCACCTGAAAACACAAACGTGAGCTAGCGGCGGGTGGTGTGCCGGAAACCTCTCCCGATGCTAAGTCAGAAAACTTGACAAATAGACAAGCTCTAAGTTCTCAGAAAAAATTTGTTCTGTTACTCTCCAGGGTGATGTTTGTGAGCTTTTATAAGTTCCAGTGGCACAATCCTAGTAGGACTTTTATTCCTCCATGCAGAGTCCCTCTAGGATCATACTCCTAAGGATAATGCTTATCCTTTACACTCTCCCCCACTGCTTAAACCAAGTGGGATGGGTTTTACTTTGGCCGAACGACTATATGACCGAAATAAGCTTGGCTATGTAGAAGCCACTGAGTAAACCGAACTCATCCTTAGTTCGGTTCTTGTTTTTTCCTTTCTTATCTCAGCTTTCCATGTAGAACCCATGGTACCGGGTCTTTAGACCCGAAACCAAACGACCTCGGTGATGATATGCTTCGCCAAGGCCCCAATAGGAGCTGGGATGGACTAATTCGGACGCAGTGTAGAGCTCTGCGTGGTTTGTGTATTTTGCTATATTCATTTTTTATTAGTCATCCACCACGAACGCATAGCTTGGGCTTAATGTAATTGACTTGAAAGTCCACTAGTAAATCCTTTTTAACCAATCATTTGTTTTGACCGAATGATAACCTTAGTAGCCCTGTTTAATCTGTCCGGAGAAGATGAGTAAACCTCTAGGGGCATTTTTGCCTATTTGTCTACTTTTCCTACTCTCTGGCATTTTATTATATCACTCTTATTTGTAAGCTTAATTGTAATCTGGCCACTGAGAAGACAACTTACGTTTTAGAGCTCAAATATTTGCGGCTCCCGTGTTTTCTCATTGTGTTATACGAGGAGAATTATTTCTTCCCCATACAGGTAGAATTTTGAAGCAAATAATAATGCAAGAACAAAGTTTGTCTGGTCCCAAACTTCAACAATTACACTAATCTCAAGTTGTGGTTAAAATACAAATAAGTGGTACCTTCTCAAAATAATTATAAATTTATAATTTTAATTAGGGTTAGGCTTCTCTCTAATTTGTGATTGAATTGGAGGGTGATGTTGGGCCCGTGGTGATTCACCACGGGTCCCGTTTCGATAATCTGAATCGTTCAATATATAGAACTCGTCGAGTACTAGATACTTGTAAAAAATCACATTGATTGGATATCAATAGCTATCTAATCAGAGCAGATTTCTGTTAATTGTTTATTTTTCACCTTTCATTTTTTTTATACAAAACTGATTTGATCACGTCACTATCGATATCTAATTACCTTGATTTTTTACAGGCATATAATACTTGAGAAGTTCTACACATTAATTTGTTCGAATTATCGAAACGGGACCCGTAGTGGGCTCCCACGGACTCAACAGTACTCTCCAGTTCGAGTCCGATCACGGATTGGAGGGAAGCTGGCCTCTTTTAATTATTAAAATTTGAAAAGTTTACTACTTATTTTATTTTATTTTTTCCAAACTTGATTGTTATTTTTCTTAAAAAAAATATATGAGAAATTACATCAGAATGTTTTGTGCTTTGTGTTTTGTATCTATTTGGTACCTGAATTTTAATTAGCTCGTCAAGGGAGGGAAGAGAAAGAGAACTAGTGAATGCAAATTGATTGTACAGAAAATGAAGTTGTTCGAATCTTTTTATATAGCTCAAGGAATAAGTGCAGTAGTAGTAAATTGGAACAAAGTGAGACCACTTTCCCCCATCAACTCTGTTGCAAATTATCAAATCGAAGAAAGTATGATAGTTGAAGAATAAAAATGGAAGAATTTTTTTATTTTTTTTTTAATTTAGGATTAAAGTGTTAGAAAATTGTTTTGTTATTAATTTTTTTTTTTGAAACTTTTGAGTTAAATTTTGAATAGGACTCATAATTAAAATGGGCTTGTAGTCATCTCCATGAGGTGATTATAAGTAGCAAAATTATTAATAGGTGAATGAGAGTCCAAACTGTTCCATTTGAACGTAGTAGCAACATGGTAATAAAACTTAAAAAACTTGTCTCACATTAGTATTTATATATTCTAAATTTGCACTTGGGTTTGGATTCTAAAAGGGGCACGTAATTTTTGTAAAAGGGAGGACCTAGGCTAGATGCGGTCTACCACAAACGTGTATCACTCGATGGACGAGCAATATATGTGATCCTAAAAATTGTTAGACAATCTTCACTGTATTCAAAAAATTAAAGAAATTGGAGAAATTATTTGATTACAAAAATCAAAACAGTATATAAAATAAAATAAAATAAAATAACATTCTTATTTTGTTACAAAAACAAAATCAGAATCTGATAAAAAAAAGTAAACCAGAAAGTAAATTAATTACTTACCTTATTAATTTGCTGAACAAATTTTATGATCAAGTCCAGTGTTTAACACTATATCCTTAAGACCGATTCATCCTCTCTACGGTGCTTTCAGATTATAGACGTCTATCTCCCATGATAAAACAGTCAACGGTGAATAGTAATAGCACTACAAACTATTCACACAGCAAACACACTTTGTTTTACACTCTTTCTCACAAGAAAAATTAATGCAGCAAAATGTAAAGAGTAATAGCAGTATTGAGGACGGAAATTCAATTAAAAATCAAATGAGGGACTTGTCTATTTATAGGTGCAAAGGTGGCTGTTCAGATTTGAATGAACAGGTAGCAAATCTATTTCAACAAGTACAAGACCAGTTCAGTTTAAATGAATAGATATGACACTATTTAGGTTTTGAATTTGAACAGATTTGAATCTGTGAGGACAGAATTTAAACAGATATAAATTTGTTTGGGTGGAGGAAAATCTGGACACCATTTTGGAATTAATTTCGAAATTCAAATTCAAAAAATGGTAAGAATTTAATTTTAGAAAAATAAAATTCAAAAAGTTTTTGGTCCAAAAAGATAAGCATTGGGTCGAACAAGCCCAACCCAACCTTGCACCACGCACCACGCACCACGCACCTATGCCCAAGCCCAGCCTAACCCACTCGGACTGCGGTGGCACCGCGTGCATGTGTGTTTATTTTGGGTCCAATGGATTTAGCCCACTTTGCCCATAATCTCCCCCTCTACAAAACTTGGATGCCCCTTGGAGCCTTCCTCAAGTTCCAATCCCAAGCCTTATAAACCCATACAAAGTTTGCTTACCAAACCAATGTGGGACAAGTTTTAACTCAAACCTTTATGGAAATTCCACCAAAACACCATTTTCATGGAGCTCACTTTAGCTTCAATTTTTCATTCACCCGATAATGGTTTTGAGCAACGAAATATACTACGTGAATCATAATGCGGCATAGAATGCGTTACCACTTATACCCGCCAACTTTGGCGCATGGGTCCCACCTAAAAATTAGACTAAAGTTAAGGAAAAATCTGATTTTTTGAAAACCATTTCTAACAATCCCCCACATGAATGGAATTTGATAACAATGAAAATGCAATAATATGCAAAATTTGTTGAAAGAGTATGAGTCAAAAATATCTTGCATCAAGATAGGTAGCTTTTGGCCTTGAACCTTCCTTGAATTGTTCAACTATTTGTGTAAGCCAAGACAATAGGTACCTATCGGACTTACTAGCTAATCAATGGGCGCGATGCCTTGAATTATTCAATTGTTTGTGTAAGCCAATACAATAGATTTCACACAAAATATCTTCTGACACATTGTGGTTTTCACAGTTGTGTTCATTTTGGCCTTGAACGATCATGGTTGTTCATGAGTGCTTCTAGCGAATTTAGCTTCTTCATTCTTATAGAACCGGCTTCAGTTCGACACTCATATAGGCAATTCTTATTGTGAGTATCTCTTATACTCGTCTTGATTTTTATGCCTAAATCAAGATATAAGTAATCATTAAAAGCAAAGCTTATTCTTAAACCCTTGCATGCAACACATGTTGCTGATATCACTCTCACCATATGAATGGGTAGGAAATTTTAATCCTTTGGTGATTTCTGGTGAGCCACACATAACTTAGTTGTCCTTTTGAATTTAGTTCTTGGGATCTCCAATCATTTAAGTAGGGTTACCATTATGATGACTCTTATATAATAAGCTTTAACCCTGTCCCCTTCGATGAACTATACACTTACTTTTTTATCAAATATTTTGTTAACGGATCCGCAATATTCTCTTTAGATTTTATATAATCTATTGAGATTATTCCATTTGAAAGCAATTGCCTTGCGGTATTATATCGACGACGAATGTGTCGTGACTTACCATTATACATATGACTCTGTGCCCTGCCTATTGCAGATTGACTATCAGAATGACTGCAAATAGCTGACACAGGTTTTGGCCACATTGGAATATCTTCTAGGAAGTGGCGAAGTCATTCTGCTTCTTCTCCTATTTTGTCTAAAGCAATGAACTCAGATTCCATTGTGGATCTTGCGATGCATGTTTGTTTAGTGGATTTCTAAGAAACAGCAACGCCTCCCAAAGTATAGACATATCCACTAGTGGATATTGAATCTTTAGTATCCGATATCCAATTGGTATCACAATAACCTTTTAATACTACAGGATATCGAGTAAAGTTCAAACCATGATCACGGGTAAATCTTAGATATCTAAGAACCCGAATGATCACTTTCCAATGGTCTTCTCCAGAGTAACTAGTGTACCTACTTAATTTACTAACAGCATAAGCTATATCAGGACGCGTGCAATTCATTAGGTACATTAGGCTTCCAATGATTTTGGAATATTTTAACTGGTACACCACATCACCTTTATTTTTCGATAAATAAAGATTGATGCCTACAGGTGTTCTTGCTACATTCATATCATCCTTGATATATTTACCAAGAATTTTTTCAATATTATGAGATTGAGCTATTGCATATCCATCAGATGTTTTACTAATTTTCATTCTAATATAACATTTTCGACCCCCATATCTTTCATATTAAATCTTTTATTCAGCATTTGCTAAGTTGATTTGATTATGTTTTGACTGCTTTCAATAAGCATACCATCCACATAAAGACAAACGATGACCTAAATTTTGTCAATGTTTTTAACATAGATGCACTTGTCATATTCGTTTATCTTAAACCCATTACTAAGAATAGCATTATCAAATTTTTCATGCCATTGTTTAGGAGCTTATTTTAATCCATAAAGAGATTTTACAAGCCGACAAACTTTCTTTTCTTGCCTTAGCACTACAACCCCTTCGGGTTGCTCCATATAGATCTCTTCATTTAGATCACCGTTTAAGAAAGTTATCTTAACATCTATTTGATATATCTCTAGATTATACAACGTTGCTATAGCAATAAGCATGCAGATCGACGTTATTCTTGTCACAGGGGAATATGTGTCAAAATAGTTCAGACCTTCCTTTTGTCTGTAACCTTTTACCACAAGTTTTGCTTTATACTTGTCTATTGAACTATCTGCTTTCATTTTTCTCTTAAATATCCATTTATATCCAAGAGGTTTAGAACCAAGTGGAAGATCCACCAATTCCCAAGTATGATTTTACATAATGGATTTAATTTCATTATTCATAGTTTCTTTCCACAAAGGTACTTTTGGACCTGTCATTGCTTCCTTAAAGCTTTGAGGTTCATTTTCTAATAGGTATGTCAAAAAATCTAGATCAAAGGATTTTGATGTTTTCACTCTCTTACTTTGTCTTGGTTCATCATCAGTTAAATCTTGTTGGTTGAGACCATTACTAGTCTCTTGCATTTGATTGTCATTAATCTCTTGACTTTGTGTACAGTTATAAGTTCTTTAATGTGAACTTAATTCCTGTTCTTTCTTGTAAGGAAAAACATGTTCAAAAAACACAGCATTCCTTGACTCTATAATGCTGTTCACATTTGTATCAGGTATTTCTGATTTATAAGTTAGAAACCGATATGTACTACTATTTTGAGTATAACTAATAAACACACAATCTACTGTTTTTGGTCCTATCTTAATCTTTTTCGGAACAGGAACTTCTACCTTTGCCATTGTGGTAACTCTTATTTAATAGGCTTAAGTCCCATTCTCCTCGATGAATTTTCAACTAGCTCACTTGCTAACCCTTTGGTTAGTAGATCTGCTATGTTGACTTTAGACTTCACATATTCAATGGAAATAATTCCATTAGAGAGTAGTTGTCTCACGGTGTTATGTCAACGACGAATGTGTCGTGACTTACCGTTGTACATATGACTATGTGTTCTACCTATTGCTGATTGACTATCACAATATATGTATATAGCAGGTACCGGTTTTGGCCACATTGGAATATCTTCAAGGAAGTGACGAAGCCATTTTACTTCTTCTCCAACTTTATCTAAAGCTAGAAACTCTGATTCCATAGTAGACCTAGCAATACAGGTTTGTTTGGAAGATTTCCAAGATACGGCCGCCCCACCAAGAGTAAAAACATACCCACTGGTGGATTTTGAGTCTCTAGTATCCGATATCTAATTTGCATCACAGTGTCCTTCAAGTACTGCTGGATATCTAGTATAATTTAGTCCAATGTTACAAGTAAATCAGAGATATCTTAGAACCTTATAATTGTTTTCCAGTGTTCTACTCTTGGATTACTCATATATCTACTTGTAAAAAATATATGTATTATTGATTGATATATGTTGATGTGTTACAAGATTGATTAATTACAATTCCTATACAATCTATATATAGAAGAAAATGTGGTAGTAGGTGTAGTGGAGGTGATAGTGGGTTAGGTGAAGTGGAGTGTGTAGTGGAGTAGGTGAAGATAAAGATGGGAAATTCTAACAATATCAATAGAGACTATCTTGGACTGCTCAGTTGGCACAGTCAGAATTTGGAACTTTGAACAAGTATTTGTCCAATTCTCTGTCAAAATTTGATGATTTAAAAACCTAACAGATGACTTAACCTACAACATTTTATCAAACTTATTTTAAGAAAATTAGGAATCTATGTTTGATTTCACCGATATGTTAACTCCCTGTTATTGAAATTTGAAAGTAGCATGAGAGATCATTTGATTAGTTAGATGTAATGTCAATGCATAGGTACAATAAATTTTCAGCCTTGGTGAAATGTTCAGTGTGCCTATTTTCTTGGCTCTATCATCCTCTCATGCTTGGGGTAACAATGAAAATCTTGGGATTTTTTTTTTTTTGGCTTCTTTTCTCTCTTGTGGATAGGCTCCTTCCACATTCCAATTGCTTGGGGGAAAATACAAATTTTCCTTCTTGTTCTTTCTTCTGCCATATCAAAAATGTCACTTCGCATATGCTTTTCCAGCCAACAATCTAGCAAAGTACGCAAAGACTGATTCCAATAAAGAAGAGAAAACCAGTTTCTCTTCCTCAAATGCTTAGATCAATTAAAGGCCACGTTAGAATTTTTTTTCTTGTTATATCTATTTATTTTTCTTAAATTCTATGATTGCCATGATGCTGTCATTTTTTAGGAATTTCTATATGAGCCTTTCACAGTATTTTTCATGTGTATATGCATTTCTCTATCTTTGCATATATGTTGTAATTCTTTTGGAGGTTTGATTTCTTGGACAGTTGAATTGATGGCAGTGCAGTCGGATGTGGAGGCCAATCAGTATACTCTGAAGGCATGTGTGGAAAGCATGACGGCGGTCACAAATTTTTCGAACCGGCTGCAGAGTAGGACAAATGAGGTGCAGCATTTAAATTCCCAGCTGGCTCTGCTCCAACGCATGTATAAGGATGCGCGAGCAGAGATAAGCGTGCTAAGGGCAGAAAACAAGGAGCTGAAGCGGAAGGCCACCGTGATGTTCCGATTTGGAGGTCCGCCATATGCTGCAGTGGAGGAGTATGGGGGAGTGAACGTGCTCAGCGGCGTGGAAAACAAGGAGGCAACACCGTCAAGGGCCGCCCAGGACGGAGGCAAGAAGAAAAGACCGGCGGAATAGGCGAAGAAGTGAGGTCGGTTGGTGGCCGGCTGCAGAAAAGAAAAGCAAAGTTGTTGCTGTTGTTGTTGTTTTTTTTTTTGTTGTTTTTGTTTGTGTAAAAGTGGGATCGGGGTGGATCCCTGACATGAATAAAATGAGTTTGGTGTGCAGTTCGTCTTCTGCCATTTTTTTTTTTTTTTTTAAGAAAAAATAAAAAAGAAAGAAATAATAAGAATATATGGGAAATCAAAACGAGAGAGTGTTGTGTTTGGGTAATATAGTATAATAAAAAGAGATAGATATATAGATAGAAAATAAAGAAAGTTGGGTATTTGAAAAAGATTAAAAATGATTTAGAGAAAATAAATAAAAATAATTAATTTTGAAATCAAACGGAGGAGAGAGAGGGGACAAGCCCATGTGATAAAGTGGAGAGAGAGGGTGTAGTGCATTGTAAAGGAAGATTCAAGTTTGATTTTCCCGCGGGTTTGGAGTGTATGGGGGTTTTTTAATACCGTGGGCCGGTTTTGGCTATCAAAATATAATATATTATATTATATAATATTTAACATAATATTTATATAATATATTATATTTGTTTGTGGAAGTGTGCAACAGCTGGGCCGCTTTCCTGATGGGTTTGAGTGGGATGAGATGATTATGTTTTTTTTAAAAAAAATAGACACCACCATCGTAGTGGAGCATCTCTGCTGTGCTACCCATCATCAGTCTCACACAACAAAGGAGGAGAGAGAAAGAGCCAAAAGATCCCCCACAAAACTCTTCTAATGCAGCTGCAGCACTAAAGAAACCAATAAGATCCAGTAATTCACACTCACTAATTTTCACCGAGACAAGAGAGCGACAATTTCTTCATGTCGAAGAAGAACATCAGTGGAAAATCCAGAGCATCTGTCAAGCTTGAGCGATTGTAAAGCTCGACCACGAGAATGAGCAAGGAGCTCAAGATCCGAGTCCATCACAATCATCCGGCGAAAGTGAAGAGCCTTCAAGCAACTAAACGACCTCGAAATCTCTTCCACCCAGGGAGTCACATACCCTCCCCAATCCTCCGGAATCAGATTAAACATCGCCTCTCTCGGCTTCCCCTTCAATTTCAGCAACTCCAGGTGCTGAAAACTCCGCCACAGCATCTGCGGCGTCGTGGTATAACATAGAACGATCGTAACGTGCTTTCGCGTCGTCTTGTTCTTCTTCCAAAAGTGAAGAGAGAGAGAGAGAGAGCACATGCAGCTGGTGTATTTCTGGGTGTGTTCATGTGCGTCAAAGCACCGCACACCGTCACAGCACCGCTGGATCTTCTCCACCGCACATCTCGACAACTCCTCGTGGATGGACAAGATCAAAGGCGTCTTCACCGGATCAAAGCCCACCTCTGATTCAGACCTTGAGGCAATTGGGCACATGATATGTGGATGAAGAAAGGGCAACTAACACAACCATAGCTCTTACCTGTGATGGGTAGCAAACACCCATTACAGAGGCCTTTCCTCTGATTCATATGGAGATTCAAATGATTTTTTTTTTGGCTGAATATAGTGAGCTCCAAAGGATGTTCGTGAAGGAAGGTTGAATCACAGGCTCCATCTCACTGGAGAGAATCTCTAAAGCAGTCAAAAGCAAGAAGCAGCAAAGCATTCTGGGAGGTTTGAATTGGTTGAGATCCGGCGGGCGGTCAAGGCAAGGTTGCCGCCCGCCGGAAGGCGAAGAACACCAAGATCTTTAACTATTGCTCTGATACCATGTAAAAATATATGTATTATTGATTGATATATGTTGATGTGTTACAAGATTTATTAATTACAATTCCTATACAATCTATATATAGAAGAAAATGTGGTAGTAGGTGTAGTGGAGGTGATAGTGGGTTAGGTGAAGTGGAGTGTGTGGTGAAGTGGAGGTAGGTGAAGTGGAGTGTGTAGTGGAGTAGGTGAAGGTAAAGATGGGAAATTCTAACACTACTTAATTTACTTACTGCATAAGCTATATCTAGACGAGTGCAGTTCATTACGTACATTAAGCTTCTAATAATTTTGGCATACTCTAATTGAGAAATACTTTCCTGTACATTTTTAGAAAGAGACAAATTAACATCCATAGGTGTTCTAGCAAGATGATTATCATCTTTGCTAAATTTGTCAAGTATTTTCTCAATGCATTGAGATTGTGACAAAGCATAACCTTCTGATATTTTGGTAATTTTCATACAAAGTACTACATCAGCAATCCCCATGTCCTTCATGTCAAAATGCGTATTTAACATTTTCTTGATAGTTTTAATCATGTCATTATTACTACCTATGATGAACATATCATCTATATAAAAACATACTATAACATAACCCTTGCTCGCATTTTTAATATAAGCACATTTGTCACATTCATTAATTTTGAATCCATTTGTCATCATTGCTTTTTCAAATTTCTCATGTAATTGCTTTAGCGCTTGTTTTAAACCATATAATGATTTAACCAGTTTATACACTTTCTTTTCTTTTCCTAGAACAGAAAATCATTCTGGTTGTTCCATGTAAATTTCTTCATTTAACTCACCATTTAAGAAAGCGGTATTCACATCCATTTGATGAATTTCTAGATTATACAATGATACAATGGCAATTAGCATTCTAATGGATGTTATTCTTGTAACTGGTGAGTATGTATCAAAGTAATCATGACCTTCTTTTTGTCTATATCTTTTGACCACAAGTCTTGCCTTGTATTTGTCAATTGATCCATCCACTTTCATTTTCTTTTGAAAATCCACTTGTACTCAAGAGGTTTGCAACTTGGTGGCAAATCCACCAATTCCCAAGTATGATTTTGCAGGATGGATTCAGTTTCGCTGTTTACAGCTTCTTTCCATAAAGGAGCTTCAAGACTAGACATAGTTTCTTTAAAAGTTAAAGTCTCATTTTCTAACAAAAATGTTAGAAAATCTGGACTAAAAGATTCTAGCACGTTTACTATGCCTAGGTTCCTCTTCCTCATTTTGATCTATCTCTGGCTCTTATTCTTGATCTTGTTCTTGATCATGACTAGTAATAGCATCATAAGATCTTTTATTAGTACTAGTCTCTTGTCCAGTCTTGTTTGGAAATATATGTTCAAAGAACGATGTATTCCAAGATTCAATAATAATATTTACATGCATTTCGGAATGTTCTAACTTATGAATCAAAAACTGATATGCACTACTATTCTTGACATAACCAATGAAAATACAATCGACAGTTTTAGGACCTATCTTTGTCTTTTTAGGACTAAGAATAGCCACTTTAGCCAAACACCCCCACGCTTTTAAGTATTTGTAGGATGGTACTCTCCCATGCCACATTTGATAAGGTGTTTGATTCACTTTCTTTCGGGGTACTTTATTAACAATATAATTAGTAGAAAGTATTACTTCCCCCACAAGTTCTGAGATAATCCAGAACTGATTAACATGGCATTCATTATTTCTTTTAAAGTCCTATTTTTTCTTCCAGCAATTCTATTTTACTGAGATGAGTAAGGAGCGATGGTTTGATGAATTATTCCATGTTCTTTACAAAACTCACCAAAAGGTGATTCATATTTACCGTCTCTATCACTTCTAAGTTTTTAATTTTTTTACCAAGTTGATTTTCAATTTCATTCTTGTATTGAATGAAAGTTTCCAAAATATCATCCTTAATTCGAATTAAATAAACATAACTATATTTAGTATAGTTATCGATGAAAGTGATAAAATATTTCTTCCCACCTCTAGTTTGAATTGATTTAAAATCACAAATGTCACTATGAATTAATTCAAGTGGCACCATATTTCATTCAATTGAATGAAAAGGAGTTTTAGTTAATTTTGCCTCAATGCAAATTTCACATTTATTTCACATTTATGATTTAAATCAATGTCAAATTTAAGTAAATATTACATATTAATTAATCTACGCAAAGATTCATAATTAACATGTCCTAGTCTACCATGCCACAAATTTGAAGACTCAAGCAAGTAAGAAAAAGATGTATATATATTAATAACAGAAGGTACGTCACAACCTAAACCCGGTACCCAAATGCTCAAGGTCGTAATAAGATAAAAATAAAATAATTCTAATAATTTTGTAGTCGTAGTGCAAGCGGATAAATTAAATAAATTAAAATAAAATAATTGAGTACCAAATGTTTATTTAAAAGAAACAAACATAGTCATCTGGGCTTTTATTTTATTCCAGGTGTCCAATTAGAAATACAGATACTACAAAAAAAAAAAAAAACATTATGGTTCATCTCCCATCTTGATCTTGCTAAATTTTGTCACCTGAAAAGGGTAACAGCTATAAGTACATAGCAGAGTGAGAAATATTATACTGTGAGTATAGGGGCACAAAAAAGCCATGGATAGTTATTTAAGATAAAACATTAACATAATTTAAGTTGAATAAACAAATTAATTAAGTGGCAAAAACTGAAATACAGAAATTACGTAAATAATTATAACCACGATATAGGACGAAATAGAACAAGGGTCACTGGAGTGACAATCAAAACAGGGGTCAATGGATCTATGACAAATAGAGGATCACAAGGTAGCCAAACAGGTGCCATTGGTTTATTTAAGTCCCTCAAGGCGTAGGACTCCCGTGGTGGTACTTACAGAACATAATTGTTTATAAAACCTTTGTCAAACAATTTTTAAAATTTAAACAAACATATCCATGGGTTTCAATTTAAGCCAATAAAGTTCAAAAAATAATCCACGTAATTGAAACATTAGCATAACCATAAAAAATAAATTATATAAAATAATTTGTGATAACCAGAACATTCGTAAAATATATTATGGTAACTCAAGACATATAGAAAACATATTGTGGTAACTCAAGGTATAATATAACTCACCTTAATGTTAATTCTTTACTATTTATCCCACTTAATGTTCCGAGTCACACACCGTGCTTATATTGTCTCTCCTATTTGTCTTTATATATATATTTTTTCGCATGCCTCCTACGCTTCCCCCCTTCTCCCTTTTATACTTGGTTCACATGCTTGCTTAACAAGAAAATTTTCCCCTTACTTGATTACTTTACAGGTGTTACAACATCAAGTTCTCAGGTGGCATTGTTTTGTGCCTTAAGCCCTACTTTTCCTACACGTGGCCTTACCAATGGTTTGAACTCCTTTGTTGTGCCACCTACTTGGCTTAATCATATATTAATTTTTGATAAATTTTAATGGTCCTATATTTTAACACATATATGTTTATAATTATTTTGAATTAGCCCCTTATAATATATTTATTATCTTATTATGTTTTGGTAACAATCATACTCTTAATTTGGAATTTATTTTGACACATATAATTATAGAATCAAATGCTTAATTAATTTTTATTATTTTGTTCTAATTCTAAAGGCTATGATTTCTTAAAATTACATATGATTATATGTTAGGTTCACGTCTAAAGAACCTCAACACCCAACTATAAAATATCATTTGACGCTTACTAAAATATTATACCTTCTCTCTCTCTCTCTCTCTTTGTTTGATATAACAAAGAATTCGCAGTATTAAATTTAAAAAGATTTGGGTGTCACATTTCTCCCCTCCTAAATAGAAGTTTGTCCTAAAACTTAACATACCTTGTTTTTCAAAGAGGTGTGGGTACTTGGTCCTCATTTGACTTTCAATTTCCCACGTTTCTTCTTCGACACGATGGTTTCTCCATAAGACCTTTACAAGGGGTATGATTTTGTTTCGAAGGACCTGATCACGATGATCGAGAATCTGCACAGGTTGCTCTTCATAAGAGAGGTCTCCTTGAACTTCTAGGTTCTCATAATCGACAACATGCTCTGGATCTCGAAGATATCGATGAAGCATCGAAACATGAAACACATTGTGGACATTGGATAGTTTGGATGGAAGCGCAAGGCAATATGCCACAAGACTAATCCTTTCTAGTATCTCGAATGGTTCAATGTAACGTGAGTTTAACTTTCCTCGTTTTCCAAATCAGATAAACCCTCTTGTTGGTGAGATTTTAGGAACACATGATTGCTTATTTGAAATTCTAATTCTCGTCTCCGTGTATCTGCATAGCTTTTCTAGCAACTCTGGGCAATGCAGATTCCCTGTTGGATTAGTTAAATTTTATCGCTCGTTATTTGCACGATCTCGGGGCCTAACAGTTTCCTGTCTCCGACTTCAGTTCAACACAAAGGTGATCGACATTTTCTTCCGTATAGTGCCTCGTATGGTGCCATTCCAATGCTTGCATGGTAGCTATTATTATAAGTGAATTCCATTAAGGGTAGGTGATCATCTTAATTACCCTTGAGGTTTAGCGCACGCATACACACACACGTAACATATCTTCCAAGGTCTGGATTGTTCTTTCAGATTGCCTATCCGTTTGCGGGTGATAAGCCGTGCTAAACTTCAGAGTGCTTCCCAAAGCTTCTTGTAATTTGTTCCAGAAATAAGACACAAAACGCGGGTCTCTATCAGATACGATTGAAATTGGGGTGCCGTGCAAACGAATGATTTCCTCAATGTATAGAGTGGCGAACTTAGTAAAGGAATACATGATTCTGATTGGTAGAAAATGTGCCGACTTTGTCAATTGATCAACGATAACCCATAATGCATCATTCTTCGAGACTGATTGCGGTAGTTCAACCACGAAGTCCATAGTAATGTACTCCCATTTCCATTCAGGAATAAAGAGTGGTTGCAATAATCCTACAGGTCTCTGATGTTCTGCTTTAACCCATGGACAATGCAGACATTTGGAGATGTGGCTTGCTATGTCTTTCTTCATTCATGTCCACGAGAAGCGTTCCTTCAGATGATGATACATCTTCGTATTGCCAGAGTGGATCGCAAACCTCGAGCTATGGGTTTCTACCAATATCTTTTTCTTGAGTTTTGGAAGGTCGGATACTCAAATTCGATTTCAAAATTTAGCATCTCATTACTTATCGTGAAGTTAGGATCGAGCATGTTTCCTTGCTCCTCATATTTTTTCTTTAAAAGTTTATCTTCACATTGGCATGCTTTAATTTCTTCAATCAACTCGGGTTCCACGATTATGTTGGCGAGCAGTCCATTAATCTTACGAGGAGCGAGGGTACATGCCAAACTTCTGGTCCTCTTTCGACTTAATGCATCTACTACCACATTAGCTTTACGAGGATAGTGATGGATCTCTATATCGTAGTCCTTCATAATTTCTAGCCACCGTCGTTGCCTCATATTTAGTTCCTTCTGTATAAACAGATATTTGCGACTCTTGTGATCTGTGTAAATTTCGCAGGTTACTCCATAGAGATAATGACGCCAAATTTTGAGAGCAAAGATTACCGCAGCTAATTCCAGATCGTGGGTTGGGTAGTTCTTCTCATGGGTCTTTAGTTGACATGAGGCATATGCAATGACCTTCCCATTTTGCATAAAAACACAACCCAAACCATTGTATAAGGCATCACTATAAATTACGAATCATTCTGTTTTCGCGAGGAGTGCAAGTATAGGAGCTGTCACGAGTCTTCTTCAATTCTTGGAAGCAACGTTCCTGCTTGTTTGTCCATTCAAAGGGTGTATTCTTCTAAGTTAGCTTGGTCAAGGGTGATGCTATCTTGAAGAAATCTTGCACGAAGCGTCGGTAATAGCTAGCTAGACCTAAGAAGCTTCAAATCTTAGACACGTTCGTAGGCCGTGGCTAATCCACGATTGCTGCAACCTTTTGGGGGTCAACTAAGATACCGTCTTTTTTAATGATGTAACCGAGGAAGGGTACACTAGTGATCCAAAATTCGCATTTCTTCAACTTGGCATAAACCTTATGATCACGTAGTGTCTGTAGAACTCTTCGCAAGTAGTGTTCGTGATCTTTTGGCGATTTGGAGTATATGAGAATGTTGTCAATGAAGATAATGACGAACTCATCAAGATAGGGTTTGAACACTCGATTCATGAGGTCCATGAAGGCTGCTGGAGCATTTGTAACACCAAATGGCATGATGAGAAACTCGTAGTGCCCGTAACGGGTTTTGAAGGCAGTCTTTCCGATGCTTTCCATTTTGACTTTTAGTTTATGGTAGCCAAAATGCAAGTCAATTTTTTAGAATACTTCGGCGCCTTTCAATTGGTCGAACAAGTCATCGATTCGTGGCAGAGGGCACTAATTTTTTATGGTGACTTTGTTCAGCTCCCGATAATTGATGCATAACCTCATCGTGCCATCATTTTTCTTTACGAATAGTACTGGAGCTCCCCATGGTCAGGTATTTGGTCGAATGAAACCTTTGTCCAATAGTTCTTAGAGTTAAGTCTTCAGCTCTTTTAATTCTGTCGTGGACATGCGGTAAGGGGCTTTTGAGATTGGTTGTGCTTCAGGTTGGGTTTTAATGGTGAATTCGATTTCTCGATCAACCGAGGTGCCAAGTAGGTCTTTAGAAAATACATCCGGGAATTCTCAAACCACAGGGATTGCATCAAGTGTGGGGGCCTCTTGTTAAGTATCGATCACATAACAGATATAACTACAACAACCTTTTCTTAAAAGTCCTTGGGCTATCATGAAGGATATAACACATGGAGTGGAAGAGACTCCAATTCCATCGAAGACAAGCTCGAGTTCGTTTGGTGATCGAAGGAAGACCTTCTTGGCTTCACAATCAATAGAGACATGGTTAGCAGCTAACCAATTCATTACTAAGATCACATCAAAGGTATTAATCCAGAGGGGAATCAAGTCTACATGTAAGGCTTCACCTTTTAAGGATACAATACAAGATTTGTACACATCAGCTCTAAGGGGAGAATTACCAGAAGGAAAAGACACAGATAATATATATCCTAAGGGCTCAGGTGTTGATGTTAACTTGATAGCAAAGTGTGGTGCAACAAAAGAATGGGTTGAACCAGAGTCAAAGAGAACACGAGTTAAGTGACCACAAATAGAAAGTGTACTTGACATAACATTCTCAGTAACTTCTGGGTTTCCAGGCACTAGGGCAAAAGCTTTTCTTTTGGCGTTTTTGGTCCTTCCTCACTCCTCCGGGTACCACAGGTTTTCGGACTGGTTCAGAGGGGCCGGCTGTAAGACTAGCAAGTTTTGGACAATCTCTTAGTAAGTGGCCAACTTGGCCACATCTAAAGCATGCTCCAGTATCTCAACGGTATTGTCCCCAATGAGTCCTTCCACAGGTAGAGCAAGCTGGAATGGTGCCACCTCTGGGATTTGTAGGACCTTGATTGCTTGAACTGGTTGTGCTCGTATTTACCCTTTTGGGAGGCGTGACACCAGGTCTTCTGTTATATCTTTTCCAAAATTGCTTCTTCTGGCTTGGTTCCCCGGAGCGCAAGGCCTTAATCCCTTTTTCTGCAATGTATACTCGATCCACGACCTCCGAATAGGTTGGTAGTTTCAAAACCTCCAGCCTGTCCTTGATTTCAGCATCCAATCCTACTTCAAATTTCTTGCCTTTTCGAGCTTCGATGGGGATGACATATGTCGCAAATCGAGCCAGTTGTGTGAACTTGCTCTCGTATTCGGCCACCGTCATGGTTTCTCACCTTAAATGTATGAATTTTGCCGCCTTTTGTTCCAACAGCGAATTTGGAAGGTATTTTTCATAGAATACCTCCAAAAATCTTGCCCAAGTCACAATTTCTTCTTTCTCCAGGGTAAGAAGCCACCATTTGAAGGTGAATGCGGCAAAAGTCACCTTCTGCCTTTCTATGCAAGGTAGCGCGCGGAAGATTTTCTCCATGTCCCTAACCCAAGCTTCTGCCACTAGTGGGTTTGGACTGCCGATAAACGTGGTGGGTTTCAGATCCTGAAATTGTTTAATTGTAGTCGATTCTTCTCGTCTCTCTGGTGTCCCATTGGTTATGCTGGTTTGAAAGGCCTGCAAAAAGTTGGTGACTGCTCTTTCCATGATTTGCACCATTGGGATGGTACCGCTGACTGATGATCCGGTTTCATTTCCATCGTTAGCCATTACTACAAAGTAAAATGACATAAGCATGACATCATGTAGACACCCCATTTTTGACCGACCTTAAGACTTAGACGTCACCAGTTGAGCGCTTGATGATGTTGCATATCGCGCTCGTTCAGAAGTTTCAGAGTCGCGGCCGTGAGCCCTGCCTCCGGATTTCCGAACCCTCTTCTGTGCCTTGCCTCGGTTTGCGAACCAGGCTCGATTTTCTTTGTTTCTTTTCCTGAGGGGAGAGAGAGGTCCTGTAGACCATCTCTCAGTGGCCGTGGGCTACATTTTGTGGCTGTAGGCCATTTTTCCCATTTCGAAGTCCGATTTCCGGTTTTTCGGGATTGTTGGCCGTGTGCCTCGATTCGGGACCGCCTAACCATCTCCGTTTGCTCTGATTTTTGGCATAAATCTTATTTTCTCCCTTTCAAGGGACACTGGGGCCTGAGAAACCCACTTCGTGGCCGAACGCCACTTTCGGTGCTTGGCAGCCCATTTTCGGGACCCCGAACTGCGTGTTTTGGCCCCCGAACATTCGTTTTGCATCGGTTTTCATTCGTTTTTGGCAGGTACCTCTGTTTCATCACTAGGAAGGTCATGGAAGGGTGGGAGGCCAGCAATTGTTTCAACAACCAATTTTTACTCCTCCGGCGCCCTCCGACACCCGTTTTTCGCACTTCCGGGCCAATGTTGAACACCTTGGAGCCATTTTCTTCAAACCCAAACCACATATTTGTGATGTACACACATGGGAGGACCCTAAAAGTTCATGGCCGGCCACTAATGCTTCTTGACCCTTTTGAACCCCTCATTCCGAGCCAATGTTGAACACCCTTGGGCCACTTTCTTGAACTTTGAACCACATATTTGTGTTGTACACACATGGGAGGACCCTAAAAGTTCATGGCCGGCCACTAATGCTTCTTGACCCTTTTGAACCCCTCATTCCGAGCCAATGTTGAACACCCTTGGGCCACTTTCTTGAACTTTGAACCACATATTTGTGTTGTACACACATGGGAGGACCCTAAAAGTTCATGGCCGGCCACTAATGATTCTTGACCCTTTTGAACCCCTCCTTCCGAGCCAATGTTGAACACCCTTGGGCCACTTTCTTGAACTTTGAACCACATATTTGTGTTGTACACACATGGGAGGACCCTAAAAGTTTATGGCCGGCCATGTTGTGGTTGTGGCATCACCATGTGGGTGATGGGTGTTGTTGGTTAACGGCGGGGATCCGTCGGTTGTTACGGTGGAGCAGAAATTAGAATGACAAATTTTAGATTTTTCCTTGAATGGAAGAAAATGCATTTTGACTTGTGATCGGCGAGTGTTTGAAGCGCTTTTGAGAAAATGTTTTGTATATAAAGAGATGATTTTTACCCATAATTGAGAAAAAGATGAAAACCTTCTTTTGGAACGGAATTGTTGATTATTGTACCTTTTTTGTGTGTTGGTGTAGCCACTTTAATTGTAATTCTAAATCTCGAGTTTTGTGCGCTCGGTTATGTGGATTGTCGGGCATTATAAGAACTTGTTAGACTGGAGTCTTGTCTCGAGCCGAGTTTTGTTGTGACCTTTTCCTTAAACGAGGTAACCAAGGATTTTGTGGTAAGAATCTAGTTTCCATTTTGTTGGAGTGTTGCACGTGGAGAGTGTTTGGGCTAGTGGTGGTGGATACTTGGGGCGTGCGTGTTGTTGCCATGATTGTTTTGTATTGCATTTCTAGCATGTTTGTATGCTGTTTTTGGGGCTTCCATAAACTGTAAATGTGCATATTTTTGGTCCCTCTTCAATGTTGTAGAAGGGAATTTTTCAATTTGGGCTGTGTATATACCACTTGCCTCTTTGGCCACCTTTTGGTCCGTTTTCTTGCATAAAAACTTAGCCTTATCTATGTTTGTTTTTGAGGTTTTTATAGTTCTGTGAAAGTTCTTATTTTGGGTCCCTCTTCAACATTGTTGAAGGACCCTAACCTGTTTGGGGCCAGCAGCTATGAGCTTCTTCCTAATCTCATGTTTAGGGCCATTTCTTGCATGCTATTTTTGCCCTATCTTGGTTTGCTGTTTGGCCATGATTTGTACTGGTAAAATGCTAATTTTGGGACTGCCTAGCTTCTGTCTTTACACTTCATGTCCATATTGTGCATGCATTGCATAGCTATAGGCCATTTCGGGTGTCAAAATTCATATTTCGGGACTATTCCATACATCGGGTGTGTTTTCGCCTCATTTCGGGGCTGTTTTCCCCCACTTTTCAGTGATGAAATCCCATTAGCATGTTTGCATATCATTTCCCATGCCATAGTTCGCATTTTTGCATCGCCTCGATTTGCGTGCCCGTGTGCACGCATTTCGAGGCACTTCATTTTCATCTATCGGCATCCTATGTGAGTATGGCTGAGGCTCTCTCATGTTGGTATAAGCCCATATCATGTTTTCATGTTATCGCATTGCGTATGCCATCGCCTCGGTTTGCGTGCCCGTGTGCACGCATTTCGAGGCACCTCATTTTCATCCATCGACCTCTTATGTGAGTGTGGCTGAGGCTCTCTCATGTTAGTATAAGTCCATGTTGCATTCCATATGCCATTTTCCATGCCATTGCATTGCATATACCATTGCCTCGGTTTGCGTGCCCGTGTGCACGCATTTCGAGGCACCTCATTTTCATCCATCGGCCTCTTATGTGAGTGTGGCTGAGGCTCTCTCATGTTAGTGTAAGCCCATATCTTATTTCCATGTCATTTGCATTGCGTATGTCATTTTCTCGATTTGCGTGCCCGTGTGCACGCATTTCAAGGCATCTTATTTTCATAGCATTGTGCATGCTAGGCTGTATCTTAGTTGCATTCATGCATATCATGCATATTGCATCGTGTTCGGGATAGGAGTTAGCCCGGGCACGGGAAACGAGGTGCGTTTCGTACTCCGAGTGACGGAACATGTCTCAATTCCCTAGTCACCGACACTCCGGATCATCCATGATGGAGTTAGGTTCTTGTTGTGTTTATACGTGCATTCATTCTATATTGAGTTGTGCAATTCGACTCCTTGGCCATCATGCCTCGGTATGCGTGATTGGTGGCACGAGGATCGAGGCATGCATATATTTGTGAAATACATTGCTATGCCCCTTTCCTGCTCTCTGTTGCAGCAAATCAAGAATCAGCGGTCTTCCGAGGCATGGCGCGCATTTCAAGAACAGGTGCAAACAGAGGCTAATCGGGGCATCCCAGTGGATTTCCGCGCAAGGCAGCCCAGACATATATCTTTCATCAGAAGCAAGGCAGTCCCTGGCTTGCATGCCAGTTTTATTTATTTTCTTAGTTAATTTGTTAATTAAGTAGGAATTTGTACATATTCGGACTGTAATATTTGGACTGTACTATTCTTTCATTTGGGACTGTATATTTATTCGGACCCTCTGCGCGAGGGCACAACTGTAATAAAGTGTGCGTGTGTGTGTTGTATGTCTTCCAACCCCACGTCTTTCTCCCTTTTATTTACCTGCCTATGATGGTTAGATTAGGGCATATTTCAGTTAGCATACAATATGATAGCATGCTTGCATTCATTCATCTGCGTTGTATGCACCGGGCTCGGCGCATCATACTAACTGCATTTATATTTCAATTCCAAGTTGAATACATGTTAGTTGTAGCATTCCATATGCCATGTTTAGAATAGCCGGGCCTACTATAGATTGCATTTTTTGGTGTTGCATTAGGCATTTCTGTATACTTAGGATTCATGAATGATTTCTAATGAGTTTCTGTTTTGGCTTGGAGTACCTGGTGGGTTTTATGTTTTAGCATCCTTGCATGCGTGTGAGTGACTGCCATGAATAGCATGTTTACCATGAGGCTATTTGCTTAGGTGATATAACTGCCTGAATGCCTGTGGGTGAAGGTTGGGTTATTTGAATTGAAATAATTCATCAAATATGTGTTTTAAGCCCACTAGACAGTGGCAAAATCATGTTTTCTAAGCCCACCCGAGGGTGGCAAATCCACGTCTTAGCCTACTTGCGGGTAGCACCATCAAACCACTTTCAAATAAACAAACATGAAATGTTTTGTTCCAATTCAAGCAACCTGGTCTATACTTATATGCTGTGTGCATCACATAGTGACCTAGGCTAATAACCGGAATAAGGACACACAAAGTTTTCAAAAATTGATATCATGGTTAGTAGAGGCCGATCTTTGATCGGGCGAGCGGGGGTGCTCACGAAGTGACCTTCCCCAATCGTACCCAAGTTCCCGAGCCGAGGCAACTTTGGTGATGACGGACACGTGGCCTTAGGCAACGAGTCAGGGTTTCCTAAATTTCCCAAAATAAAATATTTAGGTGGCGACTCTGTATCTGGCAAAGCAGTCCATGTTTGGCACTTCTTTCAAAAATCTGTTTTCTCAAAACGATTTGCCGGATTTGGACTCTTTGGTTTAGACTTAGAACCGTGACTACAAAGTCAAGTCCGAGCTGTAGCGAGGTCCCCCCGCGGGCTTGTTACACATCACATTGATACAACTTTGATACAACGTCATATATACGTATTAGTTTTATTAGTTTTACTATCACATTAATATTACCACATTAATACTACATAAAACATCATATATGCATCATCATTACTATACATAAGGCGTTAGTCCAGTTGTCAAGAGTTAATGTCCAGTCCTACTGATACAAAAATATAAGGATTAGACTAGTCATTGTCCGCTCCAAAAAAAAAAGATCAGCGACATCTCTCGATCATGATTCTTTAATAGCTCACTGAGCCCCCACGAAAACTGACTCTAGAAGACTGGGTCGTGGAACAGCCATAGGAACTCCTGCTGCACGAGGGACTCAAATTTCCATCCACTGAGCTCAATCCCAAAACAGCGCCAAACTACCTGGGCCATATAGATCGGTACACCGTAGTCATATCCCCAAAACTGTTGCCTAGTAAGCTGCACAGGTATCTCCAAGTATGTGGTACTGTCAGTGTAGTCCACAACTGGGGTCTAGACAATGTGCTGTGGAGGAGGTGTCATAGTGTTAATATGGCTACTAGGGTATATATTCCCTTTCCTCTCGGCAAAGCCTAGGGGTAAGGGAGTAACCAAGAAATGCTGATATACTATTCCGACGACGTGCGTCGACCTAATGTATCGCACTGGTGCTAGCCCGACTAAGTCTCCAAAACAGGTAGTCCTCGTCAAGGTCGACCTGCAAATATACTGACTTCCCCATGAGTCGGTCAAGGTCGGAGTGGGTCTGCGTGATAGTGTTTTTTAAGTCTCCTTATCCCTCCAATAAGTTAGGGGCCAGATGCGTTCCCTAGGGCTCGAACCAAAACAATTCTTCCTGGTGTGCCATGTCCTACAACACAAGAAAACTTAGCTTACCTAATATTTATTTAAATCATGTTGGACACAATATTTTCTTGGTTTATTTATTTTATTATGACAATATATATATATATATATAATTAAACAATTATGATGTTGGACAAAATATAGTATTTAATAGTATTTATTTATTTTTTTATTTTATGACAATAATATATATATATATATATTTATTAATAGATACTCAGGGTTTTGTTTTTTTATTTTTTTTATTATAAAAGTTCTGATACCACTTTTGTCATGACCCAAACTCGGTATCCAAAGGCTCAACATCGCAACAAGATAAAAATAAAATAATTCTAATAATTTTGTAGTCATAGCGCAATCGGATAAATTAAATAAATTAAAATAAAATAATTGGGAACCAAATGCTAATTTAAAAAGAAACAAACAGAGTCATTTGGGCCTTTATTTTATTCCAGGTGTCCAATTAGAAATACAGATAGTACAAAAAAAAAAAAACATTGTGGTTTATCCCCCATCTTGATCCTACTAAATCTTGTCACCTGAAAAGGGTAACAACTATAAGTACATAGCAGAGTGAGAAATATTATACTGTGAGTATAGGGGCACAAAAAAGCCATAGATAGTTATTTAAGCTAAAACATTAACATAATTTAAGTTGAATAAACAAATTAATTAAGTGACAAAAACTGAAATACATAAATTACGTAAATAAATATAATCACGGTACAGAACGGAATAGAACAGGGGTCACTGGAGTAACAATCAGAACATGGGTCAATGGATCCATGACAAACAGAGGACCACAAGGTAGCCAAACAAGGGCTATTGGTTTATTTAAGTCCCCCAAGACGTGGGACTCCCGTGGTGGTACTTACAGAACATAATTGTTTATAAAATCTTTGTCAAATAATTTCTAAAATTTAAACAAACATATCCATGGGTTTCAATTTAAGCCAATAAAGTTCAGAAAATAATCCACGTAATTGAAAATTAGCATAACCATAAAAAATAAATTATATAAAATAATTTGTGATAACCCAAAACATTCATAAAATATATTATAGTAACTCAAGACATATAGAAAACATATTATGGTAACTCAAGGTATAATATAACTCATCTTAATGTTAATTCTTTACTATTTATCCCACTTGATGCTCCGAGTCACACACCGTGCTTATATTGTCTCTCCTATTTGTCTTTATATATATATATTTTTTTCGCCTGCCTCCTATGCTTCCCCCCCTTTCCCCTTTTATACTTGGTTCACATGCTTGCTTAACAAGCAAATTTTCCCCTTACTTGATTACTGTACAGGTGTTACAACATCAAGCTCTTAGGTGGCATTGTTTTGTGCCTTAAGCCCTACTTTTCCTACACGTGGCCTTACTAATGGTTTGAACTCCTTTGTTGTGCCACCTACTTGACCTAATCATATATTAATTTTTGATAAATTTTAATGGTCCTACATTTTAACACATATATGTTTATAATTGTTTTGAATTAGCCCCTAATAATATATTTACTATCTTGTTATGTTTTGGTAGCAATCATACTCTTAATTTGGAATTCATTTTGGCACGTATAATTATAGAATCAAATGTTTAATTAATTTTTATTATTTTGTTCCAATTCTAAAGGCTATGATTTCTTAAAATTACATATGATTATACGTTAGATTCACGTCTGAAAAACCTCACCACCCAACTATAAAATATCATTTACCGCTTACTAAAATATTATACCTTCTCTCTCTTTTTCTTTTTTTTTTCTTTTTTGTTTTTTTGTTTTTTTTTTTTTTTTTTTTTTTTTTTTTTTTTTTGTTTTTTTGTTTTGTTTTGATATAACAAGGAATTCTCAATATTAAATTTAAAAGGATTCGGGTGTCACACAACAGTCATTACATTCATTTTTAAAAGGCCATCAGACATATAACATTTTCCTACATACATTCCATTCTTAGTAAGTACAAACTTATCACTTTCAAATACTAGCCTAAACCCATTTTTACTCAACAAAGATCTGGAGACTAGATTTTTGCGAATGTCCGGTACATGCAGCACATTGTTAAAAGTGAGTTCCTTTCCAGATGTCATCTTTAGAATAATCTTTCCTTGTCCTTCAACTTTAGAAGTCGAGAAGTTGCCCATGAAAAGTTGTTCACCATTGTCCACTATAGAATAAGATGTGAACATCTTTTTGTCGGGCACAGATGTGGCGAGTAGCACTAGTGTCCACCCACCATTCTTTAGGATTTCTGACAAGGGTTGCCTCGGAAACAACTGCAGAAAGAGTTATATCCTCAACACCATTGGAAATTTTATCCACTTCGGTCATATTGCCTTGAGCAGGCTTCTCGCTTGATCTTCCTTTGTCTTTGCGTTTGCTACAGCAATCTTTTGTCCGATGTCCCTCTGTGTCACAGATGTAACATTTGCCATTGAGCTTGTACTTCTTTGTTTCCCCTCATTTAGAGCCTTGTGAGGAACCTTCTCCAGAAAACTTCCGTTTCTTTGCTTTTGGAGCATGTTCCACCACATTTGCCTTAGACTCCATTGGATGCTTACCAACACACTTCTCAGAATTGCGGTTGCCCTCCTCAATCCTCAAACGCACAATTAATTCTTCTAAAGTCATTTCTTTGTGCTTGTGTTTGAGGTAGTTCTTGAATTCCTTCAAACCTTGTGGTAATTTTTCAATTAAGGCAGCAACTAGGAAGGATTCACTGAAAGACATGCCTTCTACATGAATGTCATGCAAAATGAGTTGGAGATCTTGAACTTGGTTGATCACAGTCTTAGAATCAACCATCACAAAGTCTAGAAATTTGCCTACTATGAATTTCTTCGAGCCAACATCTTTTGTCTTGTACTTTTTCTCCAAAGACTCCCAAAGTTTTTTTGTCGTCTTGATAGGGCTATAGACGTTGTGCAATGTGTTATCAAGCCCGTTCAAAATGTAGTTCCAGCGAAGGAAATCAGCATATTTCCAAGCATCGACAATAACAATTACTTTCCGGTCGGTTTCATCCTCTTTCAAAATAGAAGCATCTTCACGAAGAAAGCATGCCAGGTTGAGAGTAGTAAGATGGAATAACATTTTCTGCTGCCATCTTTTAAAATCAGTTCCTAAGAACTTCTCTGTCTTTTCACCGTGATTAACTGGCACAGTCACAACAGGAGAGGGGGTTAGAGCAATTGTAGCCACCATACCAGCACTAGCTTGAACATTAGTTTCAGTAGCCATGGATTTTAAATTATAAAATAAAATCATAATTAGAGTTTTATACTACACAGAAAATTAAACAAAAACCACATAATTAAATTCTGTAAAAATAAAAATAAAAAAAATTGTAACTTCTATTTCCAATTAATTTGAAAATAAAATAAAATTTATTTAAATAAATTAATTCCACACAGAAAAATATTTTTGTAACAATTCAAAAATTAAAATACTGAAAACAAAATTTTAATTAACGAAATCTCAAAAATTATTTCTGAAAACCAAAATTAATTTCTGACTAATTTCACAAATAAATATTCTGAATTGTTAATGACTATCAGTATATTACTACTAGTTGTAAAAGAAAATAAACAGTATATTACTACTATTTTTCAAACAGTATATTACTACTATTTATTTTTCCAACTAGAATATTATTTTGTAAAACCATATAAAATAATTTCTGTAAGAAGAAAAAAAGAAGAAAGGAAACAAACGAAAATTATGGTTAAACAAAATAATCCGTATATGTCTTAAGATTGCTGGAACAATCTTCAGTGTAAAATAAATAATTTGAAACAAATCAAACAAATAAAAATAAATTACTTACATAATTTATTTTACCGAAATGAATAAGTACAAAAAGAGATCAAGTCGAATGTGTGACACTCTGTCCTTAAGACAGATTCACCCTGCTTCGGTACTTACGGATAAATGGTGTTTATCTCCCAGGATACAATGATCTTTGATAGATTGTATTAGCACTAAAAACAATCTGTTTCGGCGAACTAGAACCTTGTTCTATATTCTCAAAAATTTCTCTAAAAACTAGAATGAAGAATAATACAAAGAGAGAGCAAAACCGTAAAGACAAATAAATTTTCTGGATGTTATAAATGCTAGAAATGGTCTGCTTTTATAGGCAGATTGGTGACCATTCAGATCTATCCGAATAGGTATGAAATTCAAATGAATAGATCTGTTTCGAAATGAACAAGTATAGAAACTGTTTTGAACAGATAACTGCTGGCAGTTTGTATCTATTTGAACAGATACTACTAGGAATTTTGGACTGGAAGAGGTATAAAGTTGGACAGAAAATTTGAATTCAAATTTGGCACAAAGTTTGAATTATATTCGTTCAGAAAATATAAATTTTTCCCGCAAAGAATTTTTTTAAAAATTCAAATAAATTAATATTAGAATTGACCTGACCCATACACGACCGTAGCAGCGCACGTGCATTTGGTGGTTTGAGCTAAAGGTCACTTTGTCCATAACTCCTCCCATCTACAAACTTGGGGTGCCCCTTGGGGCCCAACCCAAGTGTTGCCACCTAGAACTTATATACACACATAAGTTCTCTTCAAGTTTCAACGTGGGACTAACATTTCAAGGAAACCCACTATTAACTCTCTAATTGTTCATTCCACGAACCCAAAAACGACGTCAACTTCCCATTCACTTATAAATAGTTTTGACGAATCATCTTCACCGTGTGACTTGCCATGTGGAAAAGAACACGTCACCTTTTTGGACTTATCCCAAAAGACGTGTGAAACCCACTCAAATTTGGGCTCAAAGTCGGCCCAAAATAAGCCTATAAAACCATAAATTCCCACAACTTCCTCACTAGAACTTGTGAACATGCTCAAACTGTTCAATCCAAATTGAAATATTTATATTTTGACATTTAGAGATAAACATGATTCACCAATATCTTAGAATTAGTTTATTAACTTAAATTGCTTTTGCAAATGCTGCTTGCATATGTAGCTATGCCACGCTATGAAGGCCCACAAATTGATACAGTGATTGTAGAGAATGATGCCAAAGCTCTATATAAAGCTGGGGAGAAGAGGATAGGAACAAATTACAAGACTTTCATATGCATTTTCAGTGAAAGAAGTAGGGCACATTTGGCTGCTGTTAATTTTGCTTACCACAAGATGTACGGACATTCATTGGAAAAGGTGCATCTTTATTATGCAGCCATATGTTTACTTCAGTGTCTTTAAAATACATGTGTTTTTCTTGTTTTATTCTTCGTTTTTGGTTATCCTTCAACATTTTGCTTAAACATGCACAAACTTATTGCAGGCAATAAAGAAGAAAACATCTGGGAAATTTACATATGCCCTTTTGACAATCTTGCAGTGTGTTGAGAATCCTGGGAAGTTCTTTGCGAAGGTTAGTATTTATCATATTTCCCCTTCTAAAATCATGTATTCCCATAAAAATGTACAATTTTCTCAAAGATGTGAATGCTTAAAGAACTCCTAATATATTGAATTTTTACAAGATTAATTTTCTTTTACTCATTTTTTTTACTTCTTTCTCTTCATATGATAATTTCTATAGATTCATTTGTTTATACTCTCTTTGTGCAATATGTGTTGCATTGTATTTATATTTGCTTTGATCGTGACAGCTTATTGAGCTCTTCAATCAGTCTAGAACTGCATTGGTTATTTTTTGTTGTATAAATTGTGTACTTAAATAAAATAAATAGGTTCATATTGAAAGCCACTTGAATTTCAGAACAATAACATGCTGGAATTTACAGAAATCCAAAATAAAATAAAACTAGAAAAATGAAGCAAACCGAAACCTGTGTGATACCACAGTGTCCTTAAAACAGATTAGCCGCCTCACTGTGGGTGTTGGAGAAACGTTGACTTCTATCTCCCAAAATATGACGGTTTAGACCAGCTAACGCAAAAGCACCTTCTGTTAGCTTTGGCGAACCAACAATAGCAGCACTCTCTCACACAGGAAGAAAATTACAAGAGGAAATTGACACTAATCTAAGAGCACAATTCTTTTTTCAACCTAAGGGAGATGGGCCTCCTTTTATACACAATGGAGAAGAGGAGAAACCTTCTAGCCATGAAGGGTGGCAACTAATGCCGATGAAGGCTAGCAACCAATGCTCATTACTCCTAGAGTAATGGACCAATTGATAGGGATTCAATGTGTGAGTTACACACACTATAATATACATATTTGCAGCAAACCTGGCCCAAAAAGATTAGGTTGGTGGACCACCAATTCGGCCCAGTCCAAACCTAACTAATTCCAGCAAGCCTCAAGCCCAAGATCCAAGATCCACGAACTTGGACTCGGTTCGGTCTGGGTGGGCAGGAAGCGACGCGCGCGCGCGTGACAATTTTGCCATAACCAACTTGGACCATAGTCTTGGTGAAAGCCCATCCTTGAAGCATCCATAACTCCCTTCCTTCAAAAAATTTGGATGCCCCAAAGGGCTCATACCCTTATCAAAATCTTGAGGTTTAAATACTCATCAAAGTTTTCATCTACAATCAATGTGGGACTAGTAGTTATACACAATTCCTAATACCTCTTTCCTAAGGCAATCTTTATGAGACAATTTCTCATTCAATTCTCAATGATTTTTGGTCATTCTTTTCGTAGTATAAAGATCTTGTTTCAAAGAATCTAAACCCATTTAATCATACCTCAACCAATGGTTAGGACCTACTTTAATTTCACATTAAAGTTACTATAAAACCATTTTTTCTAACAATCCCCCACATGAATAAAAATTAACCAAATAAAGAAAATGAACAACGTTTAAAACAAAGACTGAGAGAGAGAGAGAGCACACAGACCAACCCTGTATCAGAAAAGGTAGCTATTAGCCTTAAAACAAGGTCTTTACTGGTTGACCAGTGAACGTGATGTCTTGAAATGTTCTGCCATTTGTGTAAACCGAGATAATAGACCTTACAAAGGAATTAGTCCAACCATTGTTCTTGTTCTCACTTGTGTGTCCAATATGGCCCTAGAACACTAGTATGGTTCAATGAGTGGCTTTAAGGAATTCGGCCTTACCAATTCTTAAAAAAGTGGCCCCACTTCGCACTTACATAGATGACCTATATCAGGTATCTCATTATACCACGGTTGACTATTCATATCACTTAGGTCATTAAAAACATTGGCTTAACCTTCCAACCCCACAGGGTATCATTATACAAAGGAATGGATAAGAGGATTTACCTCTTCAGTGAGTCACCAGTTATACGAAATTAGGTTGTCCCTTTGAACCTAGATTTTGGGATCTCCAGTCAACTAGGTTAGGTTTTCCATTTCGATAATATTACTAAAGGCATTAACCCCATTTCTCTTGACGATGTTTTTACTAACTCTCGAGTTAACCCTTTGGTTAGTGGATCCACAATGTTAAGAGAGACAATTCCATTTAGAGAATCGTTATCGTATGGAATTATGTCTACGACGGATATGTCTGGATTTTCTATTATACAGATGACTCTGTGCCCGTCCAATCGCCGATTGGCTATCACAATGAATACAGATAGCAGGCATAGGTTTTGGCCAACGTGGAATATCCTCAACGAACTGGCGAATTTATTCAACTTCTTCAGTTGCTTTATCCAAAACAATAAACTCAGTTTCCATCATTGATCTCGATATACATGTTTGCTTGGAAGATTTCCAAAACACGGTTACCTCTTCGAGGGTAAACACGTAACCACTAGTGGATTTGGAGTCTTTTATTCTAGATATCCAATTAACATCACTATACCCTTCTAGTACCGCTGGGTATCTGGTATAATGCAGCCCATAACCCCGCGTGTAGCGTAGAGAACCTAACACCTGCATACTGCCTCTCCTATGAGTAATATTAGGATTACTTGTGTATCAACTAAGCCTGCTAACCGAGTAGGCTATATCCGGCCTTGTACAACTTATCAGATACATCAAACTTCTAATGACTCGAGAATATTCTAGCTGAGAGACACTCTCACCATTATTCTTGGTCAAGTTTAGATTCAAGTCTACTGGTGTCCTAGATACACTTGTATCTGATTTACCAAATTTTTCAAATATTTTCTCAACATAGTGAGGTTGAGAAAGTACAATACCATCAGATGTTCTAGTAATCTTAACACCCAAAATTCCATCTGCAAGGCCCATATCTATCATGTCAAACTTAGAGTTTAACAATCTCTTGGTAGTTCTAATCATCTCATCATTACTACCAACAATGAGTATGTCATCAACTTATAGACACAAAATGACATAACCTCTGTCAACGTCTTTTGACATATACACACTTGCCATACTCATTGATTTTGAACCCATTTGACAACATAGCGTTGTCAAACTTCTCATGCCATTGCTTAGGAGCTTGCTTCAAACCATACAATGATTTGACAAGCTTACAAACTTTCTTATTTTGTCCTGGAGCTGAAAACCCCTCAGGCTTCTTCATATAGATTTTTTCATCTAAATCTCCATTTAAGAAAGCTGTCTTTACATTCATCTAATGTATTTCCAGACCACGTAAAGCAGCTATCGCAATCACCATGTGAATGGATGTAATCATTGTCATAAGTGAATATGTATCAAAGTAATCCAAACCTTCTCGTTACCTGTATCCTTTGATAACTAGCCTTGTTTTATACTTATCAATTGACTCATCAGCTTTCATCTTTCTTCTAAAGATCCACTTCTCCCCAAGGCCTTACTGCTTAGGCATAGATCAACTAACTCTCAAGTATGGTTCTGTAAAATGGAGTCAATCTCACTCTTAATTGCTTCTTTTCACAAAGGACTTTCAGGTGAAGTCAAATCTTCATGGAAAGTTCAAGGTTCTTCTTCTAACAAATAAATCAAGAAGTCTGGGCCAAAGAACTTGCGGTCCTATCCCTTTTACCCCTTCTTGGCTCATCTATTTCCTTAGCTTAATCATCTACTTGATCATCTATATGATCATTGTCACATTCAACCTCTTTCATGGAACTTGGAACCCCTTCCTAAATACGACAAGAAAATACATTTTCAAAAAAAGATGCATTTCTGGATTCTATGATAGTATTCTTGTGTATATCTAGAATAGCAGACACAAGAAATCGATATGCACTGCTATATTGTGCATAACCGTTGAATACAAAGTCAACAGATTTTTAGGCATATCCTAACCCTCTTGGGTTTAGGTAGGATTTATACAAAGGCTTTTGGTCTTTTCCAAAAATCCATACATGGTCTTTAAATAATTCCTTGTGTCACAATGATTATGAAACTCTCAAAATCATATCACAGTAAATACATTCCCAGAATGTTATCAATCGAATTAGGCATCCAAACATGTTTGGTCTAACCTATCACTCTAAAGCCAATAGTCTTACTATTAGGAAACACAAATCCAGTGTTCAGTAGTCTACTATTCGGAACTTCATAACATGGCTAATAGTCTTTTTTTTTTTCCCTTTCAAATTTCATATAAATCTAATTATCTAATTCCATGATAAACACAAATAATTTGTTTTAAGATTGTTGCATAAATTGTGTACTTAAATAAAATAAATAGATTTGTATTGAACAACTACTTTGAATTTCAGAACAATAACATACTGAAATTTATAGAAATTCATAATAAAATAAAAGTAGAAAAATGAAGCAAACCGAAGCCTGTGTGATACCACAGTGTCCTTAAAACAGATTAGCTGCCTCACCGTGGGTGCTAGAGAAACGTCGACTTCTGTCTCTCAGGATACGACAGTTTAGACCGGCTAAAGCAAAAGCACCTTCTGTTAGCTTTGGCGAACCGACAATGGCAGCACTCTCTCACACATGAAGAAAATTATAGGAGGAGACTGACTCTAATCTGAGAGCAAATTTTTTTTTTTTAACCGAAGGAAGATGGGCCTCCTTTTATACACAATTGGGGAGAAGAGAAACCTTCCAGCCATAAAGGCTGGCAACTAATGCCCATGAAGGCTAGCAACCAATGCTCATTACTCCTAGAGTAATGGACGAATTGATGGGGATTCAACGTGTGAGTTACACACACTATAATATACATATCTGCAGCAACTTGGCCCAAAAAGATTAGGTTGGTAGACCACCAATTTGGTTTATCCCAAACCTATCTCAAGCACAAGTTCCAAGGACCAGGCCCGGTCCAAGCGGGTGGGAGGTCGGTGCGCGCGCGCATGACAATTTTTCCATAACCAACTTGGACCATAGTCTTGGCCCAAGCCCATCCTTGAAGCATCCATAACTCCCTTCCTTCGAAAATATCATGCATGCAATATTTCAAAATTCATTCAATAATCACAAGAAAATATCTCTCACTTGCTTTTTCTTTTACCAAATTTAAGCTATTCCAAACAAAACAACAAAAAAAAAAAGGAAAAAAAGAAGACAATGATGCACATGTAATTAGCACCTAAATCTCAAAAAAAAAAAAATAAAAAAATACGGTGCTATTTTTATGAGAAATTTAGGCTTTGTTTGGTTTGTGTTTCTCAAAAAATTTTGGGAAAAATTCTCTACAAATAAGTTTTCAAAAGTAATCAAACCAAACAAATTTTTCCAAATTTTTTTTCCAAAACTTGTTTGGTTTACAAATTTTCCAAACAAATCTCTCTCTCATACACATCAAATCAATCACTTTTTCCAAAACTCTCTCTCAAAATAATTTTCCAAAACATCTTTTGAAAAAAAATCAAACCAAACAAATTTTCGTACTTTTTATCTCAAAACATGTTTTTCAAATACAAACCAAACAAGGCCTTAGTTTTTTATTGTGTTTCTGGAATATATTAATCGAATCAAGCTTTGTGCAATTATAAAACAAACATTGGCAGGGATTGCACAAGGCAATGAAAGGCATGGGAACTGATGAAACATCGCTAACAAGGATAACAGTGACAAGGGCTGAAATTGATATGCAGTATATAAAGGCAGAGTACCACCAGAAATATGGGAAATCATTGAATGATGCTGTCACTACAGGAAAAAGAGGATGTGGTGGCGTTTTTATAGCGACGTTTATTTAAACGTCACTGTTATGAGTATTTAACGGCGTTTTATAAAGCGCCGCCTATTCTATTTCACAAACCGACACCGTTTTATAATGGGAGGCGTTTAGAAACGCCTCCGAATGCGGTAGCCACACGCGCCTCTTTTTTTTTTTCCTTTTTTTTTTTTTAACCAATTAATGCGGTAGCCACACGCGCCTCTTTTTTTTTTTCCTTTTTTTTTTTTTGAAACATATTTGAATCTGAATACATACGGACAGATCTCTCCCTCCTCTCTCTCTCTCTCTCTCTCTCTCTCAACCCTTAATACATACGGACAGATCTCTGTCTCTCTCTCTCAACCCTCTCTAAGCTCTATCGAAGATTCAGATCGATTCAGATCGAAGCTCCATCGAACTTTCAAATCTATGCTTCATCGAAGATTCAGATTGAAGCTCCATCGCCTGCGATTTCGAAGCTCCATTGAAGCGATTTCGAAGATTCAGATCTGAACTCTGACCCGTCGATTACTTGCATTTCAACCTCCATTGAATAGTCTACTTTGTTTCTGAACTGTAATCGGTACTCGCTCTCTCTCTCTGTCTCGCTCTATTTCTGGTTTTTGGGAAAAATGAAGACTGTCTAGCTCTCTGTTGCTGAACTGTAAGAGACAATGTTTGCTTTCCTTTGTATTCGGGATTAACATTTAAGATTTTCTAGCTCTCTGATTAATATTTTTCACTTACTCAAACAGAGCATAAGTATTCAATTTGATTTAATTTTTGAAGATTTTTTGAAATTTAAGTTACATTCCCTAGTTCATATTGATTTAGTTTTCCTATTTTATATGTTTTTGTTTTATAAACTAGGGTTAATTTAATATAAATAATGATATGAATAATTTTTTTTTTTACTTTTTTTTCCAATCTATGAGATACCAAAAATTCATTGGAGAGCCAAGCTTCAGAATGTGCCTTGCTAATCCATCCTTAATCCAAGACTTTGAGGTTCACAAGTGTAGGTACAAAATTCAAAACCTACTAAGAGAGTAGTCAATACATTTATTAGCAAGGCCATTTTATGATCAAACTTGGAATATAACAGTTGATATTGACTGATATATGACTATATCATTGATACTGATATATATTTTGATACTGTTAGTTATTTGAAACCTTGAACCTAACGGCCTATCTTACGGGTTGCCTATTTGGGCTCCAAGCCCAAGAGGCGACTCCAAAATAGGAGTGTTATGCACCATCTTCTAAGTCAATCCTAGACATCATTTGCATTGATGCCAATTGGAAAGGACCCTCTTGTTCTTAAGCGGGCAATTTAAAGGAGCATTTTTTTCCTCTTTGTATATATATATAGAGAGAGATAGATGGTTAGATATGATAAACACATATACAGATGAATATTATGATAACTGGAAATTGTAGATGGAAATTAGGTTGGTGATAAGAGCTGTTTTATGTTTTGATCGCTCTTATAGTAGTGAAATGGTCTCTGTGAAGACAGTAATCTTGTTTGTCTCTAAAATTTGGTGATTAGCACCACTTTTGGTCATGGGAAGATATAATGTTATTGCATTGTTGACTCTTCCTACTAGTTGCCAAAAGCTTTTGTGAAAAATTATTAACTAGAAAGAAAGGAGAAACTTGGCTTTTAAAAGCTCTTTGTGGGGTAGATCTATGTAATTTGTTATTATGTTTATTTGAAACACTAACGCACCATAAAATTGTGCCCAGAGGTGAGTGAATATTCCAAGTTTGATCATATTAATACAAATTTTAATGTTAACAATTGATTACTTGGTCATTGAATACAACAGTTGCTCATTCTTTAATGAGTACCCATTATCATTTTCATTGATGCCCTGTTTGTTTGAAGTCATAAGTAAGTGAGGTAACAATGCCCTTCCTCACTCTTCATTATGATTTTTGAACTAAAATTAGACTTTTCATTATGATGTTAGAAATTATAGGTTTATTTTGTTCAATAAAAAAACACTTTCATTCTGGTCCTCTTTTCTTTTTAATCCTCTCTTTGTCAATGTTTTGCCAGCAAAGGTGTGCCAGTCTCTTCATAGGGTATTTGATTTTGTTAATTGTTACTAATTTATTTGATCTCAATTCCTTTATCTTACTCTCCTATAATCTTTGTTTTTGTGAAATATATGTGTATATATATAGTGCTTGATGAATCTTTTTTCCGTAATGATCAATTATTGTGATATTAACCATGGATTGCCCCCTTGAATATGATAATAGGGTAAAAATCAAACTTAAAAGGCCAAAGTGGGAAGGATTGCAAACATGAATAGCCAAAGTGAGAAGTATTGCAAAGATGAAGGGCCAAAGTGGGAAAAATCAAACTTAAAAGGCCAAAGTGGGAAATAGATGAAACTTTAGGGGGCAAAGTGTAATTTACCTTTTAATTTTTATTTGGTAGTTCATGAAAAATCATAAGTAATTTCAATTTCTTTCCAATTTCATTGAAGCACAAGCATAGTATTAAAAACATAAATGGTGGCGACGTACAAAAATTTCACATAGAATGGAGTACTTTTCATTATTGTTGTCGATTGTCGTCAATTATGACAACTAAACTTTTCAACGAAAATTAAGAAACTTTTCATTTCATTAGATGGAATGAAGATGTCCACTATTACACATACACTACAACATGAAGAGGGAGATACACATGAAGATGTCCACTTTAAATGGCCTGGTTTAGTTTGTGTTTCTCAAAAAGTTTTGAAAAAAACTCTCTATAAATAAGTTTTCAAAAGTAATCAAACCAAACTTTTTTTCCAAAACTTGTTTGGTTTACAAATTTTCCAAACAAATCTCTCTCTCATACACATCAAATCAATCACTTTTTCCAAAACTCTCTCTCAAAATAATTTTTCAAAACATCTTTTGAAAAAAACCAAACCAAACAACTTTTCGTACTTTTTAATCGAATCAAGCTTTGTGCAATTATAAAACAAACATTGGCAGGGATTGCACAAGGCAATGAAAGGCATGGGAACTGATGAAACATCACTAACAAGGATAACAGTGACAAGGGCTGAAATTGATATGTAGTATATAAAGGCAGAGTACCACCAGAAATATGGGAAATCATTGAATGATGCTGTTCAATCAGAGACATCTGGACCCTACAAGGCCTTTCTTCTCTCTCTCATAGGCCCCAATCGTTAGAAGAGAAAATGAGAGAGAAGATATTGTTATATCCCAGAAGTGAATAATAACATAAGGTGTGGATCTTGATTATCTTACGATTCGGCCACATTTGTGTGTTGTTTGGTTAGCAGCTAGAATTTGGACATTTGTTCGACAGTTTTTTCAAGAATGCTGTGTACTGTGTAAGTCACAAGAAATAGCGAACTTGTCGATTTGCTTGATTGAAGATTCTTGGCTACACCCCGCTGGTCTGTCCTGCGAATTTTTGTGAAGGTTCCCTGAAGTTTCTTGTGGACCCTGCATGTGTACATGTTATTTTGTAATTTCTGTTACTATATGTTTGATCTTTGTGTTGTGTTTTTTGTGTGTTTGTGTTTTGGGTTGGTAGGTGCTGATTTCTGATGTAAAATTCGTTGCTACATTGTATTTGTATTCTTAATATAATGACCATATGTATTCTTTCATTTCTCATCTTTTTCCAATATGTTACTCATGTCATGGTTAATGAAATGAGCATGTGAATACAATTGCGCAATGCAATGCCTGAGACATTTGCTAAAGTGGTGTTTGGAAAGGTTAAAATCTATCAATTTTTATTTCTTGGAGAGTATTTTTCATTTTGTGGGAATATGCCCATGTTTTTTTGAATGGGTAAGAATATGCCCAGATTGCTAAATCAAGTACGCGACCTAACTTTTTATACTTTATTATTACCAAGATTATTATAGATCATTGATTGATTTATTTTTTTACTAATTTATATTGTTAGATTCCATTCCATGACAAGATATTAGGGTATTTAGGTCATAGATTTGTTTCTAAAAATTTTGAACCAATACACTCAAGGTTAAGTATACTTTTATTAAAATGACATTATTTGTTCAAAAGATATGCCTATTTATCCACCGGCCGACAACAATTTTTTGACGATTTGTTAACCATGTCCTTTGCACAAAAAATAAAATAAAATAAAATATTGATCAAATAATGTATACCCAAGACTTTTCACCAATTAACTCAAGATATTATTCATTTTTATTGTTTCTGTAATATATTTTTAAACGAGGAGTTAATTATGACTATCTACATAAGCATTGATAAAAATAAAAATAAAAATAAAGAGTGTGAGACATATATCGTATTTTTCCACTATTAAACAATTCCAACTTCTTAACAATTTCTCAAACTGTGCACAAATTTCAGGCTGATCCGTCAAGAACATATTAACAAACGTCAGGTTAAACTAACATATTTTCTTGGGAAAGCATAAAGTACTAGTATTTAGATCAATCAAAAAAAAATATATATATATATACAATGGACTGAAATAGGACAAAAATGACAGAAGTGAAGGTGAGTTTACCACGTATCCTCGAGGCTCTAGCACATATTTTAATGATTTTTGTTTTAAAAAAAAAATCATTTAAATAGAAATGATAAAAAAATAATTATATTTTACGTAGTCATAAGTAAATTAGGACAACTTGCTTCCACTTCTATCTTCTTAAAACTATAATTATTTTTAGTTGTTAATATTAAATGAAATTGTCCCAAAAATTTTAATCTCATATTTTTTCGTTAATTTCCCATTGAATTTTATTAACTTCTAAATCAGCCTTTCTTTTGTGAAATTTTCTTCTTAATCCTTATTAACTCATTGTAATCCTTTACATTGAGTTAATAAAAAAATTCTTTTAATAATCCAAAAAAATAAAAAATAAAAAAAATTCTGAATTAGCTTTCTCAAGATAACAATAATAGGACTTAATAAAAAATTAATAAGAAAAATAAGACTTATTAATTGATATTTTTTTCCCCTTGTTTTAACTTATTGCAAGAAGTTGATTACTCTGAGAAGGTGCTAGCTGAGACAGATACTACATGGGTAGAATTTTGAAGCAAATAATAATGCAAGAATAAAGTTTGTCGTCCCAAACTTCAACAATTACACTAGTCTCAAGTTGTGGTTGAAAGTACAAATAAGTGATACCTTCTCAAAATAATTATAAATTTATAATTTTAATTAAGGTTAAGCTTCTCTTCTGTTTATGATCGGATTAGAGGGTGATGTTAGACCCGTGGGGAATCACCACGGGTCCTGTTTCAATAATCTGAACCATTCAATATGTAGAACTTGTCGAGTACTATATGCCTGTAAAAAATCACATTGATCGAATATCGATAGCTATCTCATCAGATCAAATTTCTGTTAACCGTTTATTTTTTCATCTTCTATTTTTTTATACAAAACTGATTTGATCACGTAACAATCGATATCTGATTAACGTAATTTTTTATAAACATATAATATTCGACAAGTTCTACACATTAATTGGTTCAAATTATCGAAACGGGACCCGTGGTGGGCTCCCACGGGTTCAACAGTAATTATTAAAATTTGAAAAGTTTACTACTGATTTTATTTTATTTTTTCCAAACTTGATTGTTATTGGAACAAAGTTAGACCACTAAAACGAACTTTCCCCATCAAGTCTGTTGCAAATTATCAAATCGAAGAAAGTATGATAGTTGAAGAATCAAAAATAGAAGAATTTCCTGGGCATTGTGGTTAAGGTTTGGGGTTTATGCTCCCTTGGACCAATCTCCTGGGCGAAGCACAGTTCGTTAGGAGGTTGGACCTCAAGTTGTCTAATCAGTACTTGGTGTGGGTTCAATGCTCCCCCGCTGTGCGAGTCCTGACTTAAACGGAGCTTGTCTTGGGAGGTCGGGGCAAGTTTCCAGGTTATAGTCTCATCGCTCGAAACGGCTAACAGGACACCTTGGTGATCTCTGCAAGGGGCGCTGCCTTAGACCTACGGGAGGGTAGGGAGGATTTTCCTGTAACAAAAAAAAAATGGAAGAATTTATTTATGTTTTTTTTTTTAATTTAAGGATTAAAGTGTTAGAAAATTGTTTTGTTATTATAATTTTTTTTTTTCGAAACTTTTGAGTTAAATTTTGAATAGGACTCATAATCAAAATGGGCTTGTAGTCATCTCCATGAAGTGATTATAAGTAGCAAAATTATTAAGGAAAAATTACTATGTAGTCCTATGTAGGGAATCTACTTCCCTTCTAATCCCAATATATTTTTAATAGATTAATAGGTCCACAGTTTTTTAAGTTTTATACCTAGTGGTCCCGTTTTTTATTTTCATATTTTGTAAATGACTGTATTACCCTTTGTTTTGAGATCTATATACGTAAAAAATCAAGTATTTGCTCCGTTCAAAAAAGAAAATCAAATCTTCGCCTTTGCGATCTCGATTTCTCTTCGTTATGGCGATCTCATTGTGCTGTGTGGTCGATCTCATTGTCCTGTGAGTTGGATCTGGTTGTGCGATCTGAATCTCTGTGTACAGGCGATCTCTGTGTATGTTGTCTCTCTCTCTCTCTCTCTCTCTCTCTCTCTCTGTGTATCTAGTTTGTATCTGTCGATACAAATATGTATGTGTATGTATGTATCTGTTGATGCATACATATACATATATATATATATATATATATATCTCTCTGTGTGTGTGTGTATCTGGTTTGTATCTGTCGATACATATATGTATGTATATATAGATAAGCAAATTTACATGATATCTGGTTTGTGTTTGGCAATATTGTTTTAGTTCTTTGTTTTGTGATAAATTTTGTTTGTTTGATACTTATTTATTGATTTTTGTATGTGATATAGTGTAATGATTTTGATTTTGTTGATTTTGTTTGTTGTATAGTGTAATGTGTTTTAAAGTTGTAGTTTGGAACTGTGAATTCTGGTGTTTTGATACTGATATGTTGTAAGTGTATAATTTTGCAGTTTGGAATTGTGAATTGTGCACTGTTGGTACTGATATGTTGTAACTATATAATTTTGCAGTTTGGAATCTGTGAACAATTATTTGCTGGTTTGTGATTTTGTAGTATGGAGGGGTGTTTCATGTTAATATGCAAATACAGTAATTCTTGTGCTGCTATTAAGATTAGTGAGGGATGTAGGTATCATGAAGTTGTTGAGAAAATATCTGCGAAGTTCAAGGAGTTGAGTGTTGGTAACTTTTGTTTGTTTTTCTCTATTCCTAGATATTCTAACTGTATTGTTGAATGTGATGATGATTTGGAGAATATGCTGTCAATGGTAGGTTGTAGTGGTTCTCATGTTGTTAATGTTGTTATGGGTAATAAGAGAATTATGGAGGTTGATGATGATAATTCTCGCAGGATTGATTCTGTAATTTGTGAGAGTTCTTTGATTAACGATTGTGATGATTTTGGTGGTTTGTTGCCTAGTTTTTATCCAGAACCAGAGTGAGTTTTGTTGTCTGCTAGTTGGAAGGAGATTATACATAGTGTTGGTCAAGAATTTTAAGGTGGAGTGCCAGCGTTCCGCATTGCATTGGCTAAGTATGTAGTTGAGTAAGGCTTTGCAGTGAATTATTTGAAGAACGATGCAACAAGAGTAACTGCTGAATGTATGATGAAGTCGTCTACGGGTTATAAATGGTTTGTGCATGGAAGGGTGTTGATGAATTCCGGTTTTTTTTATATAATGAAGTTAGATAATGTGCATACTTGTGGGGTTGTCGTTCGTAGATCTTGTAGCAAAATAGTTGGTTTTAGACTTGTGTCTGATATTGTGCATAATGATATTAGTGATAATCCGTTGACTCATCCTATTGAAGTTAAAAAAAAGTTGAAGAAGTAATATGGTATAGATGTTTCTTATCGGGTTGCATGGTTAGGAGTTGATAAGGCAAGAGGTGGGTTGCTTGGTGATTTTGCAACTTCTTTTGACCAACTTCGATGGTATCTTGAGACGACTATGTGAATGAATCCGGGAAGTGTGTTTGAATTAGATGTGGATGAAAGTAGTAGGTGTTTTCGGAGGTTGTTTGTGGTATTTCATGGATACTTGTATGGCAATTTTGTCGTCCGTTGTTGTTTGTTGATGGTACATTCTTGAAGGGGCGTTACAAGGGGCATTTGCTTGCAGCAACATCAAATGATGGTAATCAAGGTATGTATTTATTTGCAGTTAGTATAGGTTTGGTTTGTTAGTGCGTTATTGTATTGTGAGTCTGCTAATTTTTGCAGTTTGATGTTATTTTGTTTGCAGGTCTGTTTCCTTTGGCTTTTGCGATTGTTGACGCTGAAAATCAAGATAATTGGATGTGGTTCTTAAGTCAGTTGTTAAAGGCTGTTGGTTCAGGCCGAAAATTGACCTTTGTGTCTGACCGTCAACATAGATTGCTAGACGCTCTTTTAGTGGTTTTTCTCAATGCACATTATGCAAATTGCTTGAATCATTTGAAGAGAAATTTGATTCACAAATTGGTGGGACTTCATACTAACTATAAGCTGAGTTTGATGAAAATATTAGTTAAATGTGCTTATGCGCCAACGGTTGCTTCTTTCCAACATTATATGGAGAAATTGAGGCGTATTGTTGAGAATGGTAGAGTTGATAGTATGTTGGATGGTTTGCAAAATGATAAGTGGGTGAATGCATTTTTTAGAGGGAAACGATATGGTGAGATGTCATCTAATGCTGGCAAGTCTTACAATAATTGGATTGGTGGGGCCCGTGAGTTGCCTATTATTTGTATGGTTGATATGATTAGGGTTCAAATCATGACTCAATTGTCTAATAGAAGAGCTGAATCTAAAAGATGGACTACGAAATTGTGTCCAGTTATGAAAAAGAAGTTGGTGGACTCTTTGAAGCTAGCTAAGTCTTGGGATGTGATTGTTGCTAGTGATACTGTGCTTGAGGTTCATTCTTCTAATTCTTTTGATGTTGATATTGGTAGACAAACTTGTTCTTGCCATGAATGACAATTGAATGGTTTTCTTGTTGTCATGCGGTGCATGCTTTGCGTAGTAGTGGTAGAGATGTGTATGATTTCATTAATCCCTTTTTTCATGTAGATTGTTTTAGAGAGTCATACAAGGAATCTGTTTATCTAGTGCCTTCAAGTGAGAGATTTGACTTTGATGGTACCGGTAGTTCGATTATCAAACCTCCTATAATGAAGAAGCAGCCTGGGCGGAACAAGAAGAAGATAATACCTTCTAGGAGTGAGAATGTGAAGCAAATCAAGTGTGGGAGGTGCTTGAAATATGGGAATCACAATAAGAAGACATGCAAGGCTGTTATTTGAGGCCACAGTCTATTCTTTTGGATTTGTATTTGAATTTGAGGAACTATGATAATACAAAATGTGATACTTGGTATTATGGAAGTAATGAATAAAGTTGGTTGAATTGTTTTTTATTTTTTGATGTGTTCTTTAGTTATTGAAGTTGTTTTGTAACAGTTTCGTTTTGTTTTTTATTTATATTTTTTTTGTGGGTTTGGTTGGTTTTATTTTTATGGAATGCTGAGAAGGTTGTTAAAAATTTCTTATTAAAACTGTATAATATTGAAATGCAGTTTTACTACATGATTCATTTATTTCATATTTCATAGCGACAAAACTGTAAAATTTTGCAGTTTTATTTTAAATTTTGAAATGCAGTTCATCTATTTGTTGAGTCATGAAATTGGATGCATAATTGTGTAGCATAATTTTTGTTTGAGCAATGAAACTGCATAATTTTGCAGTTTTAAGAATTATGAAAAAACTGCATAATTTTACAGTTTTAAGAATTATTAGAAACAACCTGATGAAACTGCATAATTTTGTAGTTTGAAGAATTATTGGAAACAATCTTTACTGTATGAAAATATATGCAACCACAAACAAGTACACAAACATCAGAAGAACAACCACAATAATAATAACAAGCAGAAGAGCAACAACAACATCAATGACAACAATCATTTTCACCATAATAACCAGAAGAAAATCATTTCCAAAAGCATGTAAAGTTCTTGTCACATGTTAAAAAAAAAGTACAAAACTATGTTCACTTGAATATTTGAATTGTCAAGAAGTTTGTTCATTGTTTCTATGGTTTGGTATGTTTTGTCAACATTTGGTAGTGCTCGAGTTTCCAAGATCGATTCTCATCATTGAGGAATTGACTGATGATTTCTATTCGAAATTTGACCCACTCGGTTGGTCGAAGTGATTTCTGCACAGGTTGTCAGTTGATATATTGGTTGATAGCATTGCAGACGGCGATTGCACAATCATTCCTACAAAGTTTTAAATGACGTTAATTAGTTAGGTAAAACTGCAAAATTTAGCATATTGGAAGATTAGTTTATTGATTTTGTATCTTACAATTGTGGGGTTTGTTGTGGGCATTCCTTAATTGATGCAATTACTGTCTGGCACTCTTAAGATGATAACATGTTTCCTTGATTGCTGAGTAATGCTTTATTCCATCTCAGTTGATGTTGTTGCTACAAAATAGTTAGTGGGTGTTTTTGTTAATTATAGTAATGAGTTGAGATGTTTTTAAAGGAATGAAAGTAAGTAGGAAATTTTATTTAAATTACAATTTCCTTTGCTATTTCAAAGTACTTGTTGTGGCAATCTTTTGCTGGTCTCAAAGAATCATAGTGCCTCCATATCCCATCAGCATTGTCAAAGACCATAATTGTCCATGGTTGTCGTGGTTGATTGGGAAATGGATTTATCTATTTTTCATTGCTTCTGGAAAATGGTTGTCCATCTTTTTTCTCTCAGTGCTTAATCTTGGTTTTGTAATGGAGTCTGTAAGTTATATATATGTTTGAAATATGTTATAAAACTATGTAGTAAGACATGTTAAGAAAGTAGAAAATTTTACAGTTTGAATAATATTGAAATGTATGTTAAGTTTTGCTTACATTGATGAGTGTTGAGAAAGCGTAAGATCATCCCGTGTATGGATTTCTTGCAAAGGCTAGATCGTGTTTCTCAAATTCTTCAACGGTTGGTTGGAGTGCCAATTTCATTTCTGAGAAGGCATCAATGACCTGAAAGATGTTTTATATGAGAATGTGTTAGGTTTGTAGAATAGGTTATTGAATATGAACAGAAACTGTAAAATTGTGCAGTTGGAGACCTACATTCCCATATAAGGGTTCCCTATTGGTCAATCTGCATATAACTGAAAAGTATACGCAATTTTCATCTTCGCTGCTAGACCAGACACAAGCACTTGATTGTGTGTTATTGATGAGTTGAATTTGGTCTTGGTCTTTTTTGGATAGGCTATGCCAAACCTTGTTTGTTTTGCAGCATGAAATGACAAGTGGCTTGTTTTGGATTGATTCTTCCTTGAAATCATCATCACTTTCCAATACTTGAAGTTGTGTCTTCTCTTGATTGGCATCCTCTTTTGGGCTGGTTTCAGCAGCAACTTCTTTTTCTTGGCCAATATCTTATTGCATCTTTTCTTTCTGTTGTTGTTTTGCTTCATAACCACCCTCTTTTTGCTCGGGTTCAGTAGCAGGTTCTGTCTCTGTTTCGATTTCTTCTTTTTTCTTTTCATTCTTCTTCTCTTTTTCTTCATCGGTACCCTCTGTTGGTTTGGGTACATCAGCAGCAGCTTGTGTCTTGTTCCTTGTATCTTCTTTGGCTTTTGTCATTGGTTGGTATTCAAAATCTGGACCATGTGCTTGTTTTCTTGACTTTTGTTTGATTCTCTTGACCAATGATCTTTGTTGGGGACTACCAGTTTTTTTGGCGGACATTTCCTTCAATTGATCTTCTTTTTTACGCAATTCAACCATGAATTTTTGTTCCATATCCTGCATTTGTGCTCTCATGGCTGATATGAGCTTGTCCTTGTCGTCCTCTTTGGTTGATGTTTGTGCTTGGTCATGACCTATAAAAATGTTGGATTGTGTTTTGGTTAATTTAATTAAATTTTGCAGTTTGCTTTAGTATTAGACAAGAGTTTACCTTGTACATGAAATATGTCAGATTTCTCTTGGAGTTCTTCTTGATGGTCTGTCAGTTCTTGTTCATTGACTTCTTGTTATTGGTTTGTTTGTTGTTCTTCTTGTTCTTGTTGTTGGTCTTCTTCTTCATCAATGTCTTCTTGTTGATCACATTTTGCTTCTTGTCTTTCTTCTGCTTCATCACTGTCTTGTTGTTCATCAGGTTTTTCTTCTTCTTCTTCTTCTTCTTCTTCTTCTTCTTCTTCTTCTTCAGTTTCTTCTTCATCAATCACTTGTTTTTTTTCATCATCACTTCTCTTCTTCTTGTTTATCACTTTCTGGTTCTTCTTGCGGTTTTTGCTTTTTTTTTTTTTTTTTTTGTTCTTCTTGTTCTGATTCTGATTCTGATTCTGATTGATATTCTTCTTCGAGAAAGTCATCATCATCACTGTCTAGAAGTCTTTTTTTTTTCTTTTTTTTTTCGTTTATTGTCCTTTTTGTGGTCATGTTTCTTTACTGAAGAGTCTGTTGATGTGCTTTGATTGTATGCAATAACTGTATTTCTTGTTCAGTCGGGGTTAAAGCACTTTGGTCAACCTGCATTGGAACAATGTGGCATATATCAGTAATACTGTAAAATTAGTCAGTTTCATAAGATGAGTTGTACTGTGAGTAATGTGGGTTAAGTGTCGAAATATGTTGCTTGAAACTGAAAAATTTTACAGTTTCATAATATGAGTGACGTGAAATAGATTTGTGCTTTTAAACTGTAAACTTTTGCAGTTTCATAACATGAGTGATGTTAAATAAGTGTGTGCTTTGAAACTGCAAACTTTTATAGTTTCATAATATAATTTGTACTGTGAATAATGTGAGTCAAGTGTTGAATATATGTTGTTTGAAACTGATGAATTTGACAGTTTCATAACATGATTTTTACTATAATGACTGTGAAAGGAGTGTTGAATAGATTTGTACTATGATAGTATAGAAGAGTTTGAATACCTTTTCAAAGTGAGCAAGGCTGATGTGTTTCCATTTGGAGTACATTTTGCCAAGATTTTATTTCATAAACCTTGGGAAGCCTTCTTTGTTGGATGGTTGGAGGAGTTTACTGTGCTCATAGTACGAGTATTGTAAAAAAAAATTGAAATATGTTAGATAGTTAGAAATAGGTGGATGTCTGATATTTTTGTGTGAAGTAGTTGAGTAATGTGTTTACCAAGAGTAACATGGCGTATCCAGTGACATGCCTTGGGTTGTTATTTTCATTTTCCATTGAATTCATCAGTGTGTCTTTTATTGCCTCAACCCAATTGTACTTCTTGATGTTGTTGAGATTGTCAACATAGTTGAGGAAACTCCAACTGAGTGTATGGTCTGTTGTAGGCATGAGAAGTTTCAAGCATAAGTAAAGGGTGATGACCCTTGCAAGATCTTGACAATCATTGGTTGATTTTCCTTTTTTTGTTTGTTGAAACATTTTAGTCCAAGACTTGCCATCCAATCTCTTTACTGATTTGCATCTTTGTTTGTAAAATGGAAGCTCAAAATCCTTTGGTCTTGCATAGGATTTGGTGGTGATGCTGTCTTCTCCGCAGTCGATACCAAAAATGAGCTTGACATCACTGTTTCTGAGTTTCATTTCCTTTTTGCCAAGTATAAATGCTCTTTTTCGTTTATTGTAGAGTGTTGTCATTTCTGCTACAATGGAATTGTAGCATCTGCACCAAGAGGCCTTCAGTTGTGTTGAGGAGAGAGCATTATAATAGGCCAAAATGGGGTTTTTTCCAGCTCTGTCTGTTGGGCTTTTGTAAATTTGACCCCCTTCAACAGTTTGATTACTGTTCCGATGTTGGAACGGTAGTTAAACTGTTGGGCTCTCTTTGCAGGGACTGCTGTTTTTTTCCCTTTTCATGCCTTGATTTTTGTTTTGGGAGTTGATTGGCTTTCTTGGAGCTTTCTTTTTTTGGTTGGAGGAGCTTCTTTTTTTTTGTTGGCTTTCTTTTGTTTGTTTTTGTTGTGGTTGGAGGTGTGGTTAGTGTTTGTTGTGTGGGTGAGGTCTGTGGTGTTTGGTTGTTTTTAGTTGTGGTGGTTGGGTTTTTTGTGGAAGGGGAGATGTTGGTGGCATTTCAGTGGATACAGGAGAAGGACTTTCAAAAGAGGGGATACTTAAATCCCTGATTGGATTTTTGGGCATATGAGTTTGTTTCTTCCAATATCTTCCAACAGCTATTTCTGAAAAAATGAAAGTGACAGCAGGGTATGAGTAATATAGTGACAAAACTGTATAGTTTTGCAGTTTAATATGAAGTTATATGTATTTATTGGTAATAGTTACGAAATTGTATAATTTGACAGTTTGATTTGCACTTTATAATAAGTTACCTATTTGTTTTTAGTAGTGATTAAACTGTGTAATTTTGCAGTTTCATTTGCAGTTTGAATAAATTTAGATATGTTACTTGTAAATTGATGAAATGAAACTGTATGATGTTGCATTTTTTTATAAACAGTATCAACAATAAGAACAGCCCATTGTATTTTGTAAACAGCAACAATAACAACGAGAAGATTAAGTATTCAACAATAACAATAAGAAAAGCCAATATTGAACAACAAGAATAAGAATAAGGTGTTGAATGTGTAAAAACAGGGATTTATGTGTAAAAACAGTAGAATGTTTAAAAACAGGGGACTAGAATTTCTTAAAACAGAGGATTATATATAAAAGAGGGTTTATACATTTTGAAGTATGTAAAATGTGTATATACAAAATATGAAAGAATAATGTACAAATTTGAATGAAAAATAATGGATAGGTGAAGAGAGATGTTACTTTTTTTCCCCATTTTTGTGAATCGAAAGTCAAGAACTATGAAATTTCTTCAAAGTGGTGATGGTTCTTCGTGTTGTTGAGAGTCGCCGATTGGAGAATATGAACGGCTTGGTGTTGTGTTGAAGATGAACGGTTTCATTTTGTGGTTAGGGTAGGGTTTCAGAGGGAATGGAGTCGAACGGAGGAGAGATGGAGGACTGAGAATGTGATTTCGAGCGGCGGAGATGTGATAGTGTACTGATCAGACTGAGATGATCATGGGTGACGGTTGCGCGCGTGTAAATTGGATGATATATTGTGGATATTTTCGTCTGATTGATAATTTGAGGACTTAATGGAGTATTAAATTTGTTTTGGGCCTAAATGGGGCATGATATGTTGGGCTTGGACCTTTGGGTCAGTTCCCCAATTATTAATAGGTGAATGAGAGTCCAAAGTGCTCCATTTGAACGTAGTAGTAACATGGTAATAAAACTTAAAAAACTTATCTCACATTGATTAAAGAAAGAACTAGTTTAGTATTTATATACTCTAAATTTGCACTTGGGTTTGGATTCTAAAAGGGGCAACTTAATTTTTCTAAAAGGGAGGACCTAGCCCAGATGCGATCTACCACAGATGTGTATCACTGGATTGGCGAGCGAAACATGTGATCCTAAAAATTGTTGGACAATTTTCACTATATTCGAAGAATTAAAGAAATAAGAGAAATTGTTTGATTACAAAAATCAAAACAGTATATAAAATATAATAAAATAACAAATTCTTATTTTGTTACAAAAACAAAATCAGAATCTGATAAAAATAAATAAACCAAAAAGAAAATTAATTACTTACCTTATTAATTTGTCGAAAATTTTTTATGATCAAGTCCAGTATTTAACACTGTATCCTTAAGACAAATCCGTCCTCTCCACAGTGCTTTCAGATTGTGGACGTCTATCTCCCAAGATAAAATGATCAACAGTGAATAGTAATAGCACTACAAACTATTCACACAGCGAACACACTTAGTGTTTACACTCTTTTTCACAAGAGAAATTAATGTAGCAAAATATAGAGAGTAATAGCAGTATTGATGATGTAAATTCAATTAAAAACCAAATTAGGGATTTGCTTATTTATAGGTGCAAAGGTGGCTGTTCAGATTTGAATGAACAGGTAGCAAATCTATTTGTACAGGTACAAGACCTATTCAATTTGAATGAACAGATATGGCACTATTTGGGTTTTGAATTTGAACAGATTTGAATCTACGCGGACAAAATTTAAATAGATATAAATCTGTTTGGGTGGAGAAAATCTGGACACCATTTTGGAATTAATTTCGAAATTCAAATTCCAAAAGTGGTAAGAATTTAGTTTTAGAAAAATAAAACTCAAAAAGTTTTTGGCCCAAAAAGATAAGCATTGGGTCGAACAAGCCCAACCAACCTCACACCACGCACCCACACCCAAGCCCAGCCCAGCCCAGCCCACCCGGACTACAGTAGTGCCGCGCGCATGTGTTTATTTTGGGTCCAATGGGTCTAGCCCACTTTGCCCATAACCTCCCCCTCTACAAAACTTGAATGCCTCTTGGAGCCTACCCCAAGTTCTAATCCTAAGCCTTATATACCCACACAAAGTTTGCCCACCAAACCAATGTGGGACAAGCTTTAACTCAAACTTTTATCGAAATTCCACCAAAACACCATTTTCATGGAGTTCAATTTGGCTTCAATTTTTCATTCACCCGATAATGATTTTGAGCAACCAAATATACTACGTAAATCACAACGCGGCATAGAACGCGTTACCACTTAGACCCAACAACTTGGGCACATGGGTCCCACTTAAAAATTAGACCAAAGTTGGAAAAAATCTAATTTTTTCAAAACCATTTCTAATAATCCCCCACATGAATGGAATTTGATGACAATGCAACAATATGCAGAATTTGTTGAAAGGGTATAAGTTAAAAATATCTTACATCAGGATAGGTATCTTTTGGCCTTGAACCTTCCCTAGTGATAACATATCAGACTACTAGCTAACCAATGGACGGGATGCCTTGAATTGTTCAGCCGTTTGTGTAAGCTAAGACAATAGATTTCACACAAAATATCTTCTGACACATTGTGGTTCTCACGGTTGTGTTCATTTTGGCCTTGAACGATCCTGGTTGCTCATGAGTGCTTCTAGAGAATTTAGTCTCTTCATTCTTATAGAACCGGCTCCAGTTCGACACTAATTTTTATGCCTAAATCAAGATATAAGTAATCAGTAAAAGCAAAACTTATCCTTAAACCCCTGTGTAGACACCCCATTTTTGACCGACCTTAAGGCTCAGACGTCACCAACTGAGCGCTCGGTAATGTTTCATATTGTGCTCGTTTTGAGGTTACGGAGTCTCGGCTGCGAGCCTTGCCTCCGGACTTCGGGGCTCTTTTGTGCTTTGCAACGGTTTGCGAACCAGGTCCTGTTTTCTCTGTTTTCTCTTCCCGAAGGAAGGGAGAGGTCTCGTATACCATCTCTCAGTGGCCGTAGGCTACGTTTCGTGGTCGTAGGCCATTTTTTCCGTTTGGAGCCCAGTTTTCGATTTTCGGAGCCATCGGCTGTGTGCCTCGGTTCGGGACCGCTTAACTACCTCTGTTTGCTCCGGTTTTTGGCACACACCTTGTTTCCTCCCTTTAGAGGGACACTGTGGCCCGGGACACCACCTTCGTGGTCATACGCCACTTCCGGTGCCTAATAACCTGTTTTCGGGGCCCCGGACTGCGCGTTTTGGCCCCCGAACCTTTGTTTTGCATCCGTCTTGGTCCATTTTTGGTAGGGACCCTATTTTCATTGCTAGGGAGGTGGTGGTATGGTGGGAGGCCACGTTTTCTCCTTGGAAACCAGCTTTCTCTTTTTCTCTCTTCTCCAGCCAATTTTTCTGACAGAAAACTAGTTTTTCTCACTTTTGAGCCACAATTTCTGGTTTTTCATACCACCATTGTGTTGTGCTCATCTGGGAGGCCACCAATATGGGTAGGCCAACCAGTAATTCTTCTTGACCCTTTTGAATCTTGCTAAAAAGCTGGTTTTTCTCTCTCCTAGGTCACATTTTCTGGTTTTCCACTATATAGCTGTGTTGCACTCATCTGGGAGGCCACCGTTCTGGGGTGGCCGACCAGCATTTCTCCTTGAACCTTTTGACCCCTGGTCGGCCGACCAGGGGGAGTGGCCGGTCGATCGACCACTTGAACTGGTCGGCCTGCTTCTTGTTTTTTGCTCTCTCTGAATGCATCACAGCTGTGCCAGCTGGGAGGCATTTGGACCATCCTCTATACACGTGTATGGAGGATATTTGAAGCTTCCAAGAGAAGCTTTAGAGCCTCTCCTCTATAAAGGAGAGGCTTGTCTTCATTTGCAAGGGTTCAACAATTTTGAAGGCTTATACACCTCTCTCTCCCTATATCTTTACACTTAAGCTCCAAAAACCCTAATAGTCTTGGCCATTTGCACACCAACCCTTAGTACAACACCTCCCCCATCCATCCAAGCATCTTGGAGCTGATTTTCAGAGGTTAAAGAACTCCCATCTTGGTCCAGAAGTTGCTGGAAATCTGCTCTTCAAGGGTGAGTCTCTATTTCCTATTTTCTTGTATTATTTTGCTCCATTGATTATCCTTATTTGTAAGCATTTATGGACTTTTTCATAAACTGAAAAGTGTCTTATTTTGAGATCCTCTTGAAGTTTGATTAAGGACACTTTTCTGTTTGAGGCCATCTACCTCCTTGTATGCTCTATCCCTCTTTGTAGGCTTATTTTGCATCATATCTTAGTCCCACTTGTGAGCATTTTCGAGATTTTTCATGAACTAAAAAGAGTTTTATTTTGAGCTTATAAACATGTTTTCTTAAGGTAATTTCCCTGTTGGGGGTCATCTACCCCCTTTCATGCTTTATTTCCTCATGTTTTAAGCTATGCATGTGAGCATTTGCATTGGCCTTGGTTTGGCCTTTTAGTCACTGAAATCCAGCGGATTTTCAGTGGCTTAGATGCATCTTTAAACTTCAAAATCATAGAGGGGTGACCCTCTCACCCCTCATTCTCTTTACTAGCTTTATTGGCCTTCCAAAGGACCCCTATTTTGCATGCTTTGAAGTCTTGTTTCAGGCCCTATTATGTGAGTTTTGAGGCCTGCTTTAGCTCTGCCCAGAGCCCTTTTGGCCATATTTTATGTCTATCATGCATGTGTGGGGCAATCCTCCTTAAGGCCTTTCAAGGAGACCTTTCATTGCATACTTTCTTGAGCCATTTCAGGCCCTTTTTGGTGAGTTTTAGGACTGTCATAATTGAGTTCCAGAGCTGGTTTTGCTATGCTAAGTGTCCTTGATGCATGTGTCGAGTAACCCCTTGCATGGCCCTCCAAAGGAGCTCATCATTTTTGCATGCATTAGATGCATTTCAGCGGTTATTTGGGCATATTTTAGCATATCATGTTCCTATTTTTGGTTGGTTTGGTGACCTCTCTTATGCTTCATGTACATGCCATGTAAACCATGCTTACTAGCCTAGTTTACGTGTTGTTTTAGCCCCTCATGTTAGCACTTTTTGGCCATGCTTCGAACTAATATTGCACATATTTTGGGACTGCCTTGGCTCTGTTTTTATACTTCGTGATCAAATAATGCTTGCTTTGCATGATTATAGTTCAATGTATTTGCCTAGTTTTGAGTTTCGGGGCCTCTTTCATGCATTGGGTGCCATATTTCCATGATTCGGGGCCATTGCGCATCATATTTCAGTGTTGGAAATTGCATGTTTGTATGCCATCTTTCATCCCTTTCCATGCTTTGGTAGAGTGGCATTTGATGCCTTAGGTTCGGTTCTTGGTATTTGTGCATGTGTGCACACATTTCGGTTGTCTCATTTTCATCTAATGGCCACTGATGTGAGTGTGGCTGAGGTCCACTCATGTTGGTGTAAGTCCATCGTGCATTGTGTATGCCATTTCGGTCCATAGCATTGTGTATGCTGAGTTGCATGTTAGAGCATTGTGTATGTCATGTTACATCAAGCATTGTGTATGTCATTTCATAGCATTATGTATGCTAGGTTGTATGTTAGTCGCATTGTGTATGCCATCTCATTTGCATTGTGTTTGGGATAGGAGTTAGCCCAAGCACGGGAAACGAGGGACGTTTCGTACTCCGAGTGACGGAATGTGTCTCAATTCCCGGTTGCCGACACTCCGGATTACCCATGATAGAGTTTAGGTCTTGTTATGTTTATACGTGCATTCATTTCACATCGAGTCGTGCAATTTGACTCCTCAACCATCATGCATCGAGATGCGTGATTGGTGGCACGGGGATCGAGGACTACAATCCTTGAAGAGTAGTCATGCATATATATGTGAAAATACTTTGTTGTGCCCCTTTCTTGCTCTCTGTTGTAGCAAATCAGAAATCAGCAGCTTTCTAAAGCCTTGCACAGCATTACGGCATTAATTGCAAACAGAGGCGAATCGGGGCATCGCAATGGATTTCCGCGCAAGGCAACTCGAGCATGCATCTTTCATCATTCGGAACAGAAGCTGAAGGCGGTCCAGTGGATTGCATGCTAATTTACTTGCTTTTCCTAGTTAAATTGTTATATTAATTAGGGTTTTGTACTATTCGATGTAATTATTATTCAGACTGTATGTATTATGTCGGCCCCTGAGCGAGGCACAATTGTAATAAGTGTGCGTGCGCTGTGATGTAGTCTTCTCAACCGCCACATCTTTCTTCTCTTTAGTTTACCAGCTTAATAATGTTAGTATTAGGGCATGTTTCATTAGCATACTTATGCTTGCAATATATTTGCATCATTCATTGTTTCCATACAGCCGGGCTTGGCGCATCATACTAATGCTCATTTCTATTTTCAATTCCAAATTAAATACGTGTTGTTGTAACATCATCACATGCCATCTTTAGAATAGCGCCAGAGCCTACTGTAATTTGCATTCCTGGGCATGTGTTGCATTAGGCATTTCTGTATAGTTTAGGATATGCATGGATGTTCTAACATAGGCTTTCTGTTTGGCCTTGAGAGTACTGCGGTAAGTGTTTATGGCTTGTAGCATCCTTGCATGTGTGGTGAGTGACTGCCATGATAGCATGCTTACCATGAGGCTACGTGCTTACGTGGTATACCTGCCTGAATGCCTGTGGGTGAAGGTTGGGTTATTTGGATTGGAACAATTCATCAATTGTGAGTTTTAAGCCCACTTGAGAGTGGCAAATCATCTTGTTTCCTAAACCCACCCGAGGGTAGCAAAATCTGCATTTTAAGCCTACTTGCGAGTAGCAAACCATCTTCAAAACAAACATGAGATGTGTTGCTCCAATTCAGGCGATCCGGTCTATATTTGTATGCTGTGCGTATCACATAGTAAATCTAGGCTAATAACCGGAATAAGAGCACACAACGTTTTCAAAACTAGATATCATGGTTAGTAGAGGCAAATCTTTGATCGGCGAGCGGAGGTACTCACGAAGTGACCTTCTCCAATCGTACCCAAGTTCCCGAGCCGAGGCAACTTTGCTGATGACGGACACGTGGCCTTAGGCAACGAGTCAGGGTTTCCTAAATTTTCTAAAATAAAATATTTAGGTGGCGACTCTGTATCTGGCAAAGCAGTCCATGTTTGGCACTTCTTTCAAAAAAATCTGTTTTCAAAAATGATTTGCCAGATTTGGACTCTTTGATGATTCATCGGTCTTGCATTGCACTCTGCGAGATTAGATACAGGACAGTGACATTGAGTCCTAAACTGTAGTGAGCCCAATGAACAAAGCGCCGGGGGGGGGGGGGGTTCCCTCCCGGGACGTTTGGGGACGTCTACACCGTGCATGCAACATATGTTGCAGATGTCACTCTCACCATAGGAATGGGTAGGGAATTTTAATCCTTTGGTGATTTCTGGCGAGCCACACGTAACTTAGTTGTTCATTTGAACTTAGTTCTTGGGATCTCCAATCATTTAAGTAGGGTTACCATTATGATAACTCTTATATAATAGGCCTTAATCTCATCCCCTTCGAAGAACTTTATGCTAGCTTTTTTATCAAACATTTTGTTAATGGATCCGCAATATTCTCTTTAGATTTTATATAATCTATTGAGATTATTTCATTTGAGAGCAATTACCTTGCTTATTATGTCGACAACGAATGTGTCGTGACTTATCATTATATATATGACTCTGTGCCCTCCTTATTGCAGATTGACTATCAGAATGAATGCAAATAGCTAGCACAAATTTTGGCCACATTGGAATATCTTCTAAGAAGTGGCGAAGCCATTCTGCTTCTTCTCTTGCTTTGTCTAAAGCAATGAATTCAGATTCCATTGTGGATCCTGTGATGCATGTTTGTTTCGTGGATTTCTAAGAAACAGCAACGCCTCCCAGAGTAAAAACATATCCACTAGTGGATTTTGAATCTTTAGTATCCAATAACCAATTGGCATCACAATAACCTTTTAGTACTACAGGATATCGAGTAATGTTCAAACCATAATCACGGGTAAATCTTAGATATCTAAGAACCCGAATGATTACTTTCCAATGGTCTTCTTCGGGATTACTAGTGTATCTACTTAATTTACTGACAGCATAAGCTATATCAGGACGCATGCAATTCATTAAGTACATTAGACTTCTAATGATTTGGGAGTATTTTAGCTAATACACCACATCACCTTTATTTTTCGATAAATAAAGATTGATGTCTACAGGTGTTCTTGCTACATTCATATCATCCTTGATATATTTACTAAGAGTTTTTTTCAATATAATAATATTGAGATAATGCATATCCATCAAATATTTTAGTAATTTTCATTCCTAATATAACATCTGCGACCCCCATATCTTTCATATCAAATCTTTTGTTCAGCATTTGCTTAGTTGATTTGATCATGTTTTGACTACTTCCAATGATAAGCATGTCGTTCTGGCTTTGTAATAGATTCGGATCTGTTGGACAGAGGTGCGAACTGTTTTGAAATTTCAAAAATTGAAATTAACCTGGACAGAAATTCGGGATTAATTTCGAATTCTTGGACAGATTTTATTTCAAAAAATAAAATTAAATCCAAATGTTTTTGGCCCAAAAAGATTAGTATTGGGCCGGACAAGCCCAACCCAACCACGCACCCGCG
>NW_021024562.1:58212-74919 GCF_004153795.1 Camellia sinensis
TATAGTTCAATGCATTTGCCTAGTTTTGAGTTTCGGGGCCTCTTTCATGCATTGGGTGCCATATTTCCATGATTCGGGACCATTGCGCATCATATTTCAGTGATGGAAATTGCATGTTTGTATGCCATCTTTCATCCCTTGCCATGCTTTGGTAGAGTGGCATTTGATGCCTTAGGTTCAGTCCTTGGTATTTGTGCATGTGTGCACGCATTTCGGTTGTTTCGTTTTGCATCCGTCTTGGTCCATTTTTGGTAGGGACCCTATTTTCATTGCTAGGGAGGTGGTAGTATGGTGGGAGGCCACCTTTTCCCCTTGGAAACTAGCTTTCTCTTTTTCTCTCTCCTCCAGCCGATTTTTTTGACAGAAAGCTGGTTTTTCTCACTTTTGAGCCACAATTTCTGGTTTTTCATACCACCATTGTGTTGTGCTCATCTGGGAGGCCACCAATATGGGTAGGCCAAGCAGTAATTCTTCTTAACCCTTTTGCATCTTGCTAAAAAGCTGGTTTTTCTCTCTCCTAGGTCACATTTTCTGGTTTTCCACTATATAGTTGTGTTGCACTCATCTGGGAGGCCACCTTTCTGGGGTGGCCGGCCAGCATTTCTCCTTGAACCTTTTGACCCCTGGTCGGCTGACCAGGGGGAGTGGCCGGTCGATCGACCACTTGAACTGGTCGGCCTGCTTCTTGTTTTTTGCTCTCTCTGAATGCATCACAGCTGTGCCAGCTGGGAGGCATTTGGACCATCCTCCATACACGTGTATGGAGGATATTTGAAGCTTCCAAGAGAAGCTTTAGAGCCTCTCCTCTATAAAGGAGAGGCTTGTCTTCATTTGCAAGGGTTCAACAATTTTGAAGGCTTATACACCTCTCTCTCCCTATATCTTTACACTTGAGCTCCAAAAACCCTAATAGTCTTGGCCATTTGCACACCAACCCTTAGTACAACACCTCCCCCATCCATCCAAGCATCTTGGAGCTGATTTTCAGAGGTTAAAGAACTCCCATCTTGGTCCAGAAGTTGCTAGAAATCTGCTCTTCAAGGGTGAGTCTCTATTTCCTATTTTCTTGCATTATTTTGCTCCATTGATTATCCTTATTTGTAAGCATTTATGGACTTTTTCATAAACTAAAAAGTGTCTTATTTTGAGATCCTCTTGAAGTTTAATTAAGGACACTTTTCTGTTTGAGGCCATCTACCTCCTTGTATGCTCTATCCCTCTTTGTAGGCTTATTTTGCATCATATCTTAGTCCCACTTGTGAGCATTTTCGAGATTTGTCATGAACTAAAAAGAGTTTTATTTTGAGCTTATAAACATGTTTTCTTCAGTTAATTTCCCTTTTGGGGGTCATCTACCCCCTTTCATGCTTTATTTCCTCATGTTTTGAGCTATGCATGTGAGCATTTGCATTGGCCTTGGTTTGGCCTTTTAGTCACTGAAATCCAGCGGATTTTTAGTGGCTTAGATGCATATTTAAACTTCAAAATCATAGAGGGGTGACCCTCTCACCCCTCATTCTCTTTACTAGCTTTATTGGCCTTCCAAATGACCCCTATTTTGCATGCTTTGAAGTCTTATTTCAGGCCCTATTATGTGAGTTTTGAGGCCTGCTTTAGCTCTGCCCAGAGCCCTTTTGGCCATATTTTATGTCTATCATGCATGTGTGGAGCAATCCTCCTTAAGGCCTTTCAAGGAGACCTTTCATTGCATACTTTCTTGAGCCATTTCAGGCCCTTTTTGGTGAGTTTTAGGGCTGTCATAATTGAGTTCCAGAGCTGGTTTTGCTATGCTAAGTGTCCTTGATGCATGTGTCGAGTAACCCCTTGCATGGCCCTCCAAAGGAGCTCATCATTTTTGCATGCATTAGATGCATTTCAGCGGTTATTTGGGCATATTTTAGCATATCATGTTCCTATTTTTGGTTGGTTTGGTGACCTCTCTTATGCTTCATGTACATGTCATGTAAACCATGCTTACTAGCCTAGTTTACGTGTTGTTTTAGCCCCTCATGTTGGCACTTTTTGGCCATGCTTTGAACTAATATTGCACATATTTTGGGACTGCCTTGGCTCTGTTTTTATACTTCGTGATCAAATAATGCTTGCTTTGCATGATTAGTTCAATGTATTTGCCTAGTTTTGAGTTTCGAGGCCTCTTTCATGCATTGGGTGCCATATTTCCATGATTCGGGACCATTGCGCATCATATTTCAGTGATGGAAATTGCATGTTTGTATGCCATCTTTCATCCCTTGCCATGCTTTGGTAGAGTGGCATTTGATGCCTTAGGTTCGGTTCTTGGTATTTGTGCATGTGTGCACGCATTTCGGTTGTCTCATTTTCATCTAATGGCCACTGATGTGAGTGTGGCTGAGGTCCACTCATGTTGGTGTAAGTCCATCGTGCATTGTGTATGCCATTTCGGTCCATAGCATTGTGTATGCTGAGTTGCATGTTAGAGCATTGTGTATGCCATGTTACATCAAGCATTGTGTATGCCATTTCATAGCATTATGTATGCTAGGTTGTATGTTAGTCGCATTGTGTATGCCATCTCATTTGCATTGTGTTTGGGATAGGAGTTAGCCCAAGCACGGGAAACGAGGGACGTTTCGTACTCCGAGTGACGGAATGTGTCTCAATTCCCGGTTGCCGACACTCCGGATTACCCATGATAGAGTTTAGGTGTTGTTGTGTTTATACGTGCATTCATTTCACATCGAGTCGTGCACTTCGACTCGTCAGCCATCATGCATCGAGATGTGTGATTGGTGGCACGAGGATCGAGGACTACACTCCTTGAAGAGTAGTCATGCATATGTATGTGAAAATACTTTGTTGTGCCCCTTTCTTGCTCTCTGTTGTAGCAAATCAGAAATCAGCAGCTTTCTAAAGTCTTGCACAGCATTCCGGCATTAATTGCAAATAGAGGCGAATCGGGGCATCGCAATGGATTTCCGCGCAAGGCAACTCGAGTATGCATCTTTCATCATTCGGAACAGAGCTGAGGCAGTCCATGGATTTGCATGCTAATTTACTTGCTTTCCTAGTTAAACTGTTAATTAATTAGGGTTTTTGTACTTATTCGGACTGTAATTATTTATTCAGGACGTATTATTTATTCGGCTGCCAGCGAGGGCACAGAATTGTATAAAAGTGTGCGTTGCGTGTGGGGATGTTAATGTCTTTCCAACCCCACATCTTTTCTCCCTTTTATTACCAGCTTATAGGTTAATTAAGGGATTTTCAATTTAGCTACTTATGCTTTGCCATATTTCTCATTCATCATGTCTTCCAACACCGGCTTGGCGCATCATACTAATTGGCATTCTATTTCAATTCCATAATTGATACGTGTTAGTTGTAACATCATCAACATGCCATCTTAGAATAGCCATAGCTACATGTAATTGCATTCCTGCATGTGTTGGCATTAAGCGCATTTCTGTATAGTTTAGGATCATGCATGATTTCTAACATAAGCTTCTGTTTTGCGCTTGGAGTACTCGGTAAGTGATTTAGCTTTTGCATCCTTGCATGTGTGGTGAGTGACTGCCATGATAGGCATGCTTACCATGAGCAGTGCTTACGTTGGTAATACCTGCCTGAATGCCTGTGCGGTGAGGTTGGGTATTTGGATTGGAACAATTTATCATATTGTGAGTTTTAAGCCCACTTGAGAGTGGCAAATTCATCTGTTTCCTAAACCCACCCGAGGGGTAGCAAATCTGCATTTTAAGCCTACTTGCGAGTAGCAAACCATCTCAAACAAAACATGAGATGTGTTGCTCCAATTAGGCGATCCGGTCTATATTGTATGTGTTGCGTATCACATAGTAAATCTAGGCTAATATACGGAAATAAGAAGCACCAACGTTTTCAAAACTAGATATTCATGAGTTAGTAGAGGCAAATATCTTTTGATCGGCCGAGCGGGTACTCACGAAGTGACCTTCTCCAATCTACCTAAGTTCCCGCACCGAAGGGCAACTTTGCTGATGACGTGACACGTGGGCCTTAGGCAACAGAGTCAGGGTTTTCTAAATTTTTCTAAAATAAAATATTTAGGTGGCGACTCCTGTATCTGGCAAAGCAGTCCATGTTTGGCACTTCTTTCAAAAAAATCTGTTTCAAAAATGATTGCCAGATTTGGACTCTTGATTGATTCATCGGTCCTTGCATGCACTCTGCGAGATTAGATACAGACAGTGAAATTGAGTCCTAAACTGTGTGAGCCCAAGAACAAAGCGCCGGGGGGGGGGGGATTTCCCCTCCCGGGACGTGTTGGGGACGTCTACACCGTGCATGCAACATATGTTGCAGATGTCACTCTACCATAGGAATGGGTAGGGAATTTTAATCCTTTGGTGATTTCTGGCGAGCCACACGTAACTTAGTTGTTCATTTGAACTTAGTTCTTGGATCTCCAATCATTAAGTAGGGTTACCATTATGATAACTCTATATAATAGGCCTTTAATCTCATCCCCTTCGAAGAACTTATGCTAGCTTTTTTATCAAACATTTTGTTAATGGATCCGCAATATTCTCTTTAGATTTTATATAATCTATTGAGATTATTTCATTTGAGAGCAATTACCTTGCTTATTATGTCGACAACGAATGTGTTCGTGACTTATCATTATATATATGACTCTGTGCCTCCTTATTGCAGATTGACTATCAGAATGAATGCAAATAGCTGGCATAATTTTGGCCACATTGGATATCTTCTAAGAAGTGGCGAAGCCATTCTTGCTTCTTCTCTGCTTTGTCTAAAGCAATGAATTCAGATTCCATTGTGGATCCTGTGATGCATGTTTGTTTCGTGGATTTCTAAGAAACAGCAACGCCTCCCAGAGTAAAAACATATCCACTAGTGGATTTTGAATCTTTAGTATCCGATATCTAATTTGCATTACAATAGCCTTTGCGTACTATAGGATATTGAGTAAAGTTCAAACCATGATCACAGGTAAATCTTAGGTATCTAAGAACCCGAATGATTGCTTTCCAATGGTCTTCTCCGGGATTACTAGTGTATCTACTCAATTTACTGACAACAGAAGTTATATCAGGACGAGTGCAATTCATTAGGTACATTAGGCTTCTAACGATTTGAGAGTATTTTAGCTGAGACACTGCAACACCTTTATTTTTTGATAAATAAAGACTGATGTCTACAGGTGTTCTTGCTATATTAATATCATCCTTGATATATTTATCAAGAATTTTCTCAATATAATGTGATTGAAATAATGCATATCCATCAGATGTTTTAGTAATTTTCATTCCTAAATTACATCTGCGACCCCCATATCTTTCATATCAAATCTTTTGTTCAGCATTTGCTTAGTTGATTTGATCATGTTTTGACTGCTTCCAATGATAAACATGTCATCCACATAAAGACAAACGATGACATAACCTTTGTCAGTGTTTTTAACAGAGATACTTGTCACATTCGTTTATCTTAAACCCATTAGTAAGCATAGCACAATCATATTTTTCATGCCATTGCTTAGGAGCTTATTTTAATCCATAAAGAGATTTTATAAGCCGACAAACTTTCTTTTATTTCCCTGGCACTACAACCCCTTCGGGTTGCTCCATATAGATCTCTTCATTTAGATCACTGTTTAAGAAAGTTGTTTTAACATCCATTTGATATATCTCTAGATTATAGAACACTGCTATAGCAATAAGCATGTGGATGGACGTTATTCTTGTCATGGGAGAATATGTGTCAAAATAGTTCAGACCTTACTTTTGTCTGTAACTTTTTACCACAAGTCTTGTCTATTGAACCATCTGCTTTCATTTTTCTCTTCAATATCCATTTATATCCAAGAGGTTTAGAACTAGGTGGAAGATCCACCAATTCCCAAGTATGATTTTGCATAATGGATTCAATTTCATTATTCACAGCCTTTTTTCACAAAAGTGCTTTAGGATCTGTCATTGCTTCCTTAAAACTTTGAGGTTCATTTTCTAACAAGTATGTCAGAAAATCTAGACCAAAGGATTTTGATGTTCTCACTCTCTTATTTCGTCTTGGTTCATTATCAGTTAAATCCTATTGGTCGAGACCATTACTAGTCTCTTGCATTTGATTGTCATTAATCTCTTGACTTTGTGTACAATCATAAGTTCATTTATGTGAACTTAATTCATGTTCTTTCTTATAAGGAAAAAATATGTTCAAAAAATATAGCATTCCTTGACTCTATAATAGTGTTCACACTTATATCAGGTATTTCTAATTTATAAGTCAGAAACCGATATGCACTACTATTCTGAGCATAACCAATAAACACACAATCCACTGTTTTTGGTCTTATCTTAGTCTTTTTCGGAGCAGGAACTTTTACCTTTGCCATTATGGTAACTCTTATTTAATAGGCTTAAGTCTCATTCCCCTCGATGAATTTTCAACTAACTCTCTTGCTAACCCTTTAGTTTGTGAACCCGCTATGTTGACTTTAGACTTCACATATTCGATGGAAATAATTCCATTAGAGAGTAGTTGTCTCACGGTGTTATGTCAATGACGAATGTGTCGTGACTTACCGTTATACGTATAACTATGTGATTTACCTATTGTTGATTGACTATCATAATGTATTCATATAGCAGGCACCGGTTTTGGCCACATTGGAATATTTTCAAGGAAGTGACGAAGCCATTCTGCTTCTTCCCCAACTTTATCTAAAGCTATGAACTCTGATTCCATAGTAGACCTAGCAATGCAAGTCTATTTGGAAGATTTTCAAGATACAGCCACTCCACCAAGAGTAAAGACATACCCACTAGTGGATTTTGAGAATCTAGTATCCGATATCGAATTTACATTACAGTATTCTTCAAGTACTGCTGGATATCTAGTATAATTTAGCCCAATGTAACAAGTAAATTGAAGACATCTTAGAATCCTTATAATTGCTTTCCAGTGTTCTACTCCTGGATTACTTATATATCTACTTAATTTACTTACTGCATAAGCTATATCCAGGCGAATGCAGTTCATCAAGTACATTAAACTTACAATAATTAGTGCATACTCTAATTGAAAAATACTTTCCGGTACATTTTTTGAAAGAAACAAATTAACATCCATAGGTGTTCTAGCAAGATGATCATCATCTTTGCTAAATTTGTCAAGTATTTTCTCAATATAATGAGATTATGACAAAGCATAACCTTCTGATGTTTTGGTAATTTTCATACTAAGTATTACATTAGCAATCCCTATGTCTTTCATGTCAAAATGTTTATTTAACATTTTCTTGGTAATTTTAATCATGTCATTATTACTACCTATGATGAACATATCATCCACATAAAGACATACTATAACATAACCCTTGCTCGTGTTTATAATATAAACACATTTGTCACATTCATTAATTTTGATCCATTTGACATCATTACTTTGTCAAATTTCTCATGCAATTGCTTTGGCACTTATTTTAAACTATATAATGATTTAACCAATTTACACACTTTCTTTTCCTTTCTTGGAACAGAAAATCCTTCTAGTTGTTCCATGTAAATTTCTTCATTTAACTCACCATTTAAGAAAGCAGTCTTCACATCCATTTGATGAATTTCTAGATTATACAATGATGCAATGGCAATTAGCATTTTAATGGATGTTATTCTAGTAACTGGCGAGTATGTATCAAAGTAATCAAGACCTTTTTTTTTGTCTATATCCTTTGACCACAAGTCATGCCTTGTATTTGTCAATTTATCCATCCGCTTTGATTTTTCTTTTGAAAATCCACTTGTACTCAAGAGGTTTGCAACTTGGTGGCAAATCCACCAATTCCCAAGTGTAACTTTGCAGGATGGATTTAACTTCTCTGTTTACAGCTTCTTTCCATAAAGGAGCCTTAGGAATGGACATAACTTCTTTAAAAGTTAAAGGCTCATTTTCTAACAAAAATGTTAGAAAATCTGGACCAAAAGATTCTAGCACGTTTACTACGCCTAGGTTCTTCTTCCTCATTTTGATCTATCTCTTGCTCTTGTTCTTAATCTTGTTCTTGATCATGACTAGTAATAGCATCATAAGATCTTTTATTAGTACTAGTCTCTTGTCCAGTCTTATTTGGAAATATATGTTCAAAGAACGATGCATTCCGAAATTCAATAATAATGTTTATATGCATTTCGGAATGTTTTGACTTATGAATCAAAAACCGATATGCACTACTATTCTTGGCATAACCAATGAAAATACAATCAACAGTTTTAGGACCCATCTTAGTCTTTTTAGGACTAGGAATAGCCAATTTAGCTAAACACCCCCACACTTTTAAGTATTTGTAGGATGGTACTCTCCCATGCCACATTTGATAAGGTGTTGATTCACTTTTTTTCGGGGTACTTTATTAACAACATAATTAGCTGAAAGTATTGCCTTCCCCCCCAAGTTCTAAGATAATCTAGAACTGATTAACATGGCATTCATCATTTCTTTTAAAGTCATATTTTTCCTTCCAGCAATTCCATTTTGTTGAGGTGAGTAAGGAGTGATGGTTTGATGAATTATTCCATGTTCTTTACAAAACTCATCAAAAGGTGATTTATATTCACCGCCTCTATCACTTTTAAGTTTTTTAATTTTCTTACCAAGTTGATTTTCAATTTCATTCTTATATTGAATAGAAGTTTCCAAAACTACATCCTTAGTTCGAATTAAATAAACATAACTATATCTAGTATAGTTATCTATGAAAGTGATAAAATATTTTTTCCCACCTTTAGTTTGAATTGATTTAAAATCACAAATGTCATTATGAATTAATTCAAGTGGCTCCATACTTCATTCAATTGAATGAAAATGAGTTTTAGTTAATTTTGCCTCAACGCAAATTTCACATTTATGATTTAAATCAATGTCAAATTTAGGTAAACATTCCATATTAATTAATCTACACAAAGATCCACAATTAACATGTCCTAGTCTACCATGCCACAAATTTGAAGACTCAAGCAAGTAAGAAAAAGATGTATTTTTATTAATAACAGAAGCTACAACAGTCATTGCATTCATTTTGAAAGGCCATCAAACATGTAACATTTTCCTACATACATCTTATTCTTAGTAAGTACAAACTTATCACTTTCAAGCACTAACCTAAACCCATTTTTACTCAACAGAGATCCAAAGACTAGATTCTTGCGAATGTCCGGTTGCAACACATTGTTAAGAGTGAGTTCCTTTCCAGATGTTATCTTTAGAATAATCTTTCATTGTCCTTCAACTTTAGAAGTTGGGGAGTTGCCCATGAAAAGTTGTTCACCGTTATCCACTATAGAATAAGATGTGAACATCTTTCTAACAACCCAGATTTTTAATTATTCTGTAAAATTTATACTAATATTATTTAATCACGGTTAGGAAAATATACGGTTGATTTTGTATTATTATGTGTAATTTTATAAAATAATATAATTATTAAAAATTTAGGGGTCAAAGTATAAATAATCATAATATTGATAACAATAATAATAATAATAATGGGTGTGGTAGTAAAATAAATAATTAATTTACTGTTTATATACGATAGAGTGTAATTTAATTAAGGATAAATTTATTTATATAATTATATTAAAAAGCTGGGTCAAAGTGTAATTATCTTAAATATCTATTAAAGATAAGTATAAATCTATATAATTAATAGACGAATCTGAGAGAGGATACGCCGGGCCACGTGTTGGCCAACTGACGCTCTCACCTCCTTACAAATAAGGAGGTGGTGATCCGTGGAAAGAAAAAGAAAAAAAGAAGAAGGAAAAGAAAGAAAGAAAGAAAAAGAGAAAGGGAGGGAAAGAAAGAAAGGAAAGGAAAGAAAAATAGTAGAAGCCGAAAGGGTCTTTGATAGTAGAAAAAAACAGTGAGGTATTAAAGTTAAGGTAAGTTATATTATACCTTGAGGTACCATAATATATTTTACGTTTGTTTTGACTTACCATATTTATTTTATACAAGTTATGTTTTATAAACTATTATAAATTATATAAATATTTCAGTTACGTGGTTTAATTTCTGAACTCCATTTGTGAAAATGAAACCCATGGATATATTTTTTTATATTTTAAAGAATATTTGACAATAACCTTATAAACAATTATGTTTTGTAAATACCACCACGGGAGTCCCACGCTTTGGGAGACTTAAATAACCATTGGCTTCTGTTTGGTCACTTTGTGGCCCTCTGTTTGTCATGGATCCATTGACCTCTGTTCTGTGCGGAGCAAAATTGCTGTGCGGAGCTAAATACTACACTATTGTTGGAGCCACCTGTAGAGTTCGTACGAGCCACCTCTTGAATCCGTACCTCTGTTCTGACTGTCACTTATGTGACCTCTGTTCTATTATGTTCAGTACTGTGGTTATGGTTATATACTTACATAATTTATGTATTTTAGTTTCTGCCACTTAAATGATTTGTTTACCAAATTACTGTGGTTATGGTTATTTATTTACAAAATCTCAGTTTTGCTACTTAAAGAATTATTCGTTCCGACTAAGTTATCTTAAATGTTTTGGTTACGTAACTATCCATGGTTATTTCGTGTCCCTTATACTCTTGGTATAATATTTCTCACTCTGCCATGTGCTTATAGTTTACCAATTTTCAAGAAACATGCAATTCATAAATAGTTTTTGGAAAGTGTTAGATGCGGGGCTGTGGAATAGACACACATAACACTTTTTTATGATATTTTTATATGTAAACATCGGTCTTTTTGGTCAATATAAATTTTGTAATAAAAATAGAAGCTTCGATGATTATTTTGGTACCCTTACTTAAATATTACTTCCGCTCGCATTTATTAATTTGTTTAGGAATTGGCTGGATGTAACCTCAATTACTGGCCATCACGATGCTTAACCATTGGGTACGGGAAGCGGGTCGTGTGGGTTCGGAATCTCGATATGAGGCGTGATGGTTGGCTTGACAAAACATGAGTCTAAGTCAGCGCCTCTAGCTCTGGTCTAGTGCTTGGCCACCTATATATATATAAACAGTGAGCTAAAGCCTAGTGAATAGCAAATGTGTAAAGGGGTTAAGAATGAATGTCCTTTCAATAATTGAAACAGTCATTTGCATCAGTAAATTAGTTCTTCGCTTGATGCTCGCTTGATTCTCGTTCGAGCGTGAGACACAGTTCTTCGCTCGAGCGCAAGTCTTGTCGCTCGAGCGTGCTTCTGCACACACAAAAACCTGAGAGCTTACAATTTACGCTCGAGCCAGAATTTTGTCGCTCGAGCAAAAGCATGAAAACAAAGCTAGTCGCTCGAGCGTGAAATCCTTCGCTCGAGCGAGGAGGCAAAATTTTGGGTTTTTCATATTTGCTCCCAAAGTTTAAACCATGGATTAATTATGCCAAAACTCATCCTTTTGGGCCAATTTTCAGGAAAATACTTAGAAACTCATAACACAACATGTTTTGAAGATCATTTCATAAGATCAAAGCCCAAGAGTGTGTCAATTGTACGAAATTTCAATGTAAACTTTATGAACAATGCAAGAACACAACATGCATGAAGCTTCTTGATCTTGAACTTCTCAAAATATGATCAAGTACAATATTCAACTCAAAAACATGGTGAATTCTTGGATCACAACTAAAATATGAACATGCATGTGTGAATTTTCATGAAAATAATCTCAAAATTCAATGATATGGACATGCATGCATGAATTGATTCTCAATCCTACTCTTTAGGCTATTCCTTGACTTTAGTCTCCAATTTTTCCATGAACCATGCATGCAACAACTTAAATTCATAATTAAGAGGGTAAATTTCTACCTTAAGTCTTGAATTTCCAAGTGTGGCAACTCAATTATGCAAGTCTCTCTTAATTCCGCTAAACTTCAAGCAATTGCCTAGTTGAATCCAATTTTTCTTCCAACTCTCTCTCTCTCTCTCTCTCTCTCTCTCTCTCTCTCACGTTTTATGCAAGAAAATGGAGGCTAGTGGTGTCAAACATATATGAAATAAGAACAAAACAATGGCCTTGAGGAGTCCACCTAATGGCAAGCATGTAATTAACTTAGGTTATATTAATTAGCATTATTTATTATAATTTAATCATTCCCAATCGAGTTTCCATTAAACCTACCATAAAATTCTATAAATCCTAATTAGCATATAACACAAGTCAATTTCTGAATCGGTCGCCGATAAGGTTTTCCATTCGCAAATCGAAAACAAAACATGAACAGATCGTTCTACATCGAACAGATAGAAATGCAATTAAAACAACACACTCACATAATCACTTTAGGATTTCATCTTAATCATTTACTTATCATGCTTAATCATGAATTAACGCTAATCATAGGTCAGGGTTGTCACAGTCTTCCCCTCTTAAAAAGAGTTTGGTCCTCCAAACTCGAATTACCTTCATTTTAGAAGAATACCAGATTTAGAGGGAACAATTCAGGATATCTTTTCATCATATCATCTTCCCTTTCCCAAGTCGCGTAAACGCCATCGTGGTTTTGCCAATCCACTTTCACTAACGGGATTTCTTTATTTCTCAACTTCTTGATTCTTCGGTTTACAATCTGAATAGGCCGTTCTTCATAAGTGTAGTCATCACTTAGTACTATATAGGTATGCTCAATAGCATGGAAAGGATCCCGAAGATAATCCCGCGACATCGAAATAGGAAAAACATTCTGCGTATGTTCCATTTCAGGAGGGAGTGCTACTTGATATGCCACTGGATTAATCTTTTTAATGATTTCATACGGCCTAATATATCTCGGTGCTAGTTTACCCTTAGCTCCAAAACGAGTCTGTCCTTTCATTGGTGTCACTTTAACAAAAACATGATCACCCACTTCATATTCCATGTCTCGCTTTTGTACATCCGCGTAGCTTTTCTGTCGACTTTGTGCGGTTTTCAGTCTTTGTTGAATTAATTTCACCTTTTATGTTGTTTCATGCACAATCTTAGGCCCAAGTAAAGGCCCATCTCCAACTTCTACCCAACAAATAGGAGACCGACATTTTCTGCCATACAAAGCCTCGAAAGGCGCCATACCAATGCTCGAATGAAAACTGTTGTTGTAGGCAAATTCAGCCAAAGGCAGATGACTTTCCCAATTCCCTTGGAAATCAAGCACACACATACACAGTAAGTCTTCCAGAGTTTGGATTGTTCTTTCTGATTGGCCATCTGTCTGAGGATGGTATGCACTACTCAGTCTCAATTCAGTGCCCAATGCAACTTGCAGGCTTTGCTAAAATCTTGATGTAAACTTTGAGTTCCTATCAGAAACAATGGACACAAGCACTCCATGCAATCTAATAATCTCATTAATATAAATTGTAGTCAATCCTCAGAGTGACAAACACAACCAAATTCTCGGATACAGAGAAGGCAAGGATGATCAAAACCATTACATGGACACAATTGATTTGAAAGTGTTTGTGGCTGGACTTCAGAATGAAGTTGCCTACGTATCCCAAACATGGGAATCAAGCCTTAAGTAGTTCGGGTTTAAGGTACACTCGGGTATTAACCTCTCCTTTTTAGGCTCTAACTTTTGCCAAGGCGCCCGTTGCGGGTTTTCGACCTTGCGAGCTTTGTTCTTCTTTTCTTTTCAATTCTTTTCATTTCTTTTTCCTTTTTTGATTTTTTCGTTCTTTTCTTTGCATCTTTCTTTTTTTTCTCTTTTTTTCTTTTTGCATTTTGCATTTTTTGCTTTTTTTTTTTTTTTTTCTTTTCCTTTTTTTGATTTTCTCTTTTTGTTCTTTTCTTTGCATTTTTTCTTTTTTGTATTTTTCTCTTGCTCTAACTTTTGCCTGGGTCGCCCTTCCGGGTTTTCGGCCCAGTGAGCCTCTCAAAGGGTAAAAGTGTAACAAGTCCATGCCAAATGGTTTTAGGGTTTTGAAGCCATCCGTATCTAGGAGAGTGGCTGTTGTATTGATTTACTGAAGGATCCATCTTCGGCTCTTCGAGCATATTTGGCATTTTTGCCCCTAGTTTGAGGGGGGGCTTCTGATCTAACTTTGCAAGCTTCCTTTGATCTGATCTTCTTGATCTGACTTTGATGCCTCTTGTTCGAGGGTTGCTTTAAAATGGCCACACAGGCCTCACATTGCGGTTGACCGTTGAACGTTCTGAACTTAGGTTCAAGGTTTGAAAGTGAGGGGTCGAATCTCGAGGCTGAGAGCGATCCTAAGCTGCACAATCTCAAGAGCGGTCCCACACAAGTCTTCGCAGGACCGCGCAAAATATTTTTTGAAATTTTTTAAGAAAGCGACAAATCGCTCGCGCCGAAGACAGTGTAGAATATCTGCGGGTATCAACTCAGATTTTTGGGCAAGATTTTGGGGAACAGTTATCAGTATTGAGTAACAGTCTTGCTATCTTGTTCCAGTTGAAATTGAGCTGAGATGCTTCTGTTTTCTCTCTTTTGCAGGTAGTCCTGGAACATAGCTTCAGAAGGCTCCAATACCCCGAGGTTCATTGGACTCGTACTGATAGGCCTTTGTCAGGTCATGACTCAGTTCCAAAGGGTAATCAGGGCCAGAGAAGGTAGTCAGGCACAGACCACCAGTCAACAGCTACCAGATCAGTGATCTTGAGCATCGGGCTGAGATTTTCCGAGCCTATTGCAGCATAGATATACCGGTCTGCCATGTTAGATAGAACAATATGTCGCAGGTCTGGAAAGAGATGGTAGCGCAACTCCAGAGATAGAAAGCCATCGCAGCAAGACACTGTCCGTCAAGCAGAAATTCGCCAACAACAAGTTGTGGTCATAGCCAACAGGTAGAGACAATTGCCAATTGGAGCAGCAAACTGGAGTATCTACTTCGCACCAGGCTCCTCCCCACACAAGAGTTCCCATACCTCCGCCTCCCGGTTACCCCAGCTATCCAAGACACCCATCAACCTACCGGACTCCCCTTGTGAGTTAGAGACGGATCCAACGGCACTAAAGATGAGCAAGCTTTGAAAGGTTGTTCAAGAAAGGCTCAAGGCATGAAATTCCGTCCCGGACATCGAGGATGGGTATACCGATGGCAGCTGTGACGTGCCAGAACAGATTCAAGAATGCCACATATTGACCGATTTCGATGGGTTTGGGGATCCCATGGTGCACCTTGCGGCTGTTTTCAGACATTCTAAGGCCGATGGGCCTCACCACATTACAGAAGCTATCATTGTTTGGCCGGACCCTGTCTGGGATAGCCGCAATCTGGTATGCGAGCTTGACTCGAACTCTGTGAAAACAGAATTGGGAAGAGATGGCTGAGGCCTTCATGATCAATACTCCTACAACACACAGATTAAGGTGACAACTCGTGATCTTGAAGTCACCCGCCAAGAGCCAAAGGAGGGTTTTTCAGAGTTTGTGGCGAGATGGAGAGCAAAGGCCTCAAAGATGGTTACAAGGCCTTCCGACAAAGACCAGATAAGGATGGTTGTGCGCAACCTCCAACCTAAATAATGCAGAAAATGATCGTGCTCCCCTTCCTACCTTTTCGGATCTGCATGAGATGGGGGTAAGATCGAGGATGCTATGAAGCAAGGCCTTCTTGATCAGGAGAAGGAGCAGCCCAGGAGGGCTTTTACCCGCAATTCAAGTGACCACCAGCGGTGACGCAGCTGCAAGATCTTCTGAAGTGGGCATGGTCGCCACCACCACACCAAAGAACATCCACCCCTTTTGTTGGTGCATCCAACCCAAACCCCCGAACTTCGGACTATCTACCCCGAGGCAAGAGGGTTTTCACACCACTTTTTATGCCTTTCTCTAAAGCCCTGGGGTCCTACTCAAGAAAGGACATCTAAAACCGTTGGAACAACGGCCTCTACCGATCCTCTCTCCTCCAAAGCATGACCTGACTAAGTACTGTGCTTTCATCAACAAACCGGTCATGACACCGACAGTTGCGTTCGTCTCCGCACGAGATACAAAATTTAATTGACAACAAGGTTATCCCCGCACAGGTCCTGCAAAGTCTATCGCACTTGATCAGTGAACTTTGGGGGATAATGTGATGTGATCGAGGGATGAACCACCTGCGGGCGCACTCAGTTTACTCCGGATGTGGCTGGCACGCACTGTTTGAGCATTTGTGAATGCTGGGTTGACGTTCTGGCTTGGGTATTGAGTCAGTTCTGTTGTTTTGAGTCTGTCTCTTTGTTTTGAGTCTGTCTTTTCATATCAAGTCAGTCCTGTTGAGTCTGTCTCGTTGTATTGAGTCAGTCGGGCCTGTCTTGTTGTATCGAGTCAATCCTGTTTTGTTAAGAGTAGGGTGATTCCGAGGGTGTTACCTCGGACATCACTATTTGTTTTTGTTTGTCTTTTTGCTTTCTTTTGAGTCCGTTTCTGCCTTGGAGCCAATTATGCCAACAGATTTGAATGGAACAGAGTGATTTTCACACTCTTGTGTTTGCTTCTGCCGTTGCCAGTTATGCCAGAAGTTTGAATGAAATGACATGCTCTTCGCCTGCCTTTTCTGGCCTTTGAAGTCATTGTAATGACCTAAGTTTTTCAAAACTTTTTTTTGAAACATTGTGATAAAAAGAAGAGGAAGTTCCTCAGGTTTTGCAAAACTTGATCAATTGAGAAAAAGAGAGCATGCTAAGCCCTTAATGATTGAGATCATGCTTGTTAGTGTGAGTACTGAGAAGGACCCTGGCTTGATCCAGATGGTTCT
>NW_021024562.1:77376-119226 GCF_004153795.1 Camellia sinensis
TAATCATCGAGTGTTCAAACGATGACGTCCAAGTCTTAAGGACGGTCAAAAATGGGGTGTCTACACAAGGCCCAGAGGACGTGGCAGTCAACTGGTCAGATTTCGAGGAATCAGTGGAAGTTACCGGGTGGCTTGATGACCTACTAGACGTTGTTGAAGAATCTCAGCCTAAGCCATCAACTCTTCAAAGCATGAAAGGGATGGAAAATGCAAGTATGAAAGTATGGAACATGGACTGAAATGTGGTCTCCAATGATGCCAAATCATGAGAACAAGCCAAGTAAAGCATACTAGTGACCTACACACCTAAGGCTAGTAAGCTAGAATGCAAAGAAGCTATATAAAGCATGGAAAACATGAATCCAAAGACCCAAGACAGACCTTAAGCATGTTAAAACATGACCAAAAACTTCACAAAGCTAAGCCAAAATATGCAAGCATGGTGGTCCAAAGGCAAGATGCATTTCTAGGCAAAATAGAGGAATACAAAGCAAGTGTATGATGCGTGCCAAGGGTCAACAAACCAACATGGGACAGAGGTAAAACATGCTAAATAAACACCAAATTCCTACTGAAATAGAGCCAACGCATGTTAGAATGAGGTGCTCCTTTGGAAGGCCATGCAAGGGGTTATTATACACATGCAAGAGGGACACTCAATATGACCAAAACAACTCTGGAAATGGCTTAAGGGTGTCCTAAAATCCACTGAAAAATGCCTGAACCGAGCTCAAGAAGTGTGCAAATATAGGCCCCTTTGTAAGGCCAAAAAAGGGCATCAAACAAGACAACAAGGAGAGGGGATGGCCCTCTCCTTCTTAGGACCTTAAACCACCATCCTCACCACTGAAAATCCCTCAAAGATTTCAGTGGTTAGGAGGCCCAAACAGGTGGTCCCGAAGTTCCACCAAAAATAGCACACAAATGGGCCAAAACAAGCCTAGAGGGGGTAACGACACCCAAACACAAAAGTGTCCTTAAATGAAGTTATTTAAACACACACAAAAACAAAAAGAACTTTTTTATGTTATACACAAAATCTCAAAACAGCAAGCAAGACAGGCTAAAAACTTGTGGCAAAACGGGGATAAAAAGAGGGTTAAAGGCTCACCTCATGTAGACCAACGAAACACAGCAATTCTTGAAAAAAAATAGTCCCTTAAGCCTTGAAAATGGCTTCCAAGCCTCCTTAGGTTGAATGATGAGGCGTTAAGCGCTGAAGGGTTTGGGTGTGTAAAGGAGGCAAGAAACCAAGCAATTATGGAGCTAAAATGGAGGAGATATGGAGAGAGATATTATGTATGGAGCCTTAGACCAATTCTTGGAACCTCTTGAATGAAGGATATGGCTCTATATTCTTCAAGAGCAAGACAATGCAAGCTTCTTAGAGAAGCTAACAAAAAAAGGGGTTCAAAGGGGGCAAGCGTTGCCTTAGAAGCTTGGAGCAAAAGGGGCAAGAAGGCCAACTTCTTGGAGAAGCTAGGACAAAAGGGCCAAGCTTCTTGGAGAGACTAGAAAGGCGTTTCAAGGCATTCTCTTAGAAGCTTGGAGCAAAGAGTTTCAAGGCTTCTTGAGAAGGCTAGAACAAGGGTGCAAAAAGTGCAAGTTTCTCTTGGAAGCTTAGAAGGGTTCAAGCTTCTTGGAGAAGCTAAAAAAAGGGTCAAGCTTCTTGGAGAAGCTAAAAGGGGTCAAAAGGTTCAAGCTTCTTGGAGAAGCTAAAAAAAAGATTCAATAGGGTCAAGCTTCTTGGAGAAGCTAAAAAGGTTCAAGCTTCCTCAAGAAGCTAAAAAAAAGTTCAAAAGGGTCAAGCTCCCTCAAGAAAAGGTCTCGGCCAGGAAAAGTGGTTGATTGATCAGAAACAGTGGCCGGCCGACCAAACACAATGCCGACCGACCATCAATAGTGCCGACCAGTCATAACCAATGGTCGGTGGCAAGGAAACAAGGCCAGTGGCCTCAAGCCATGGCCGGTGAGGTGTGGGGATGGCCTACAAGCTACTTCCCACCCTCAGAAGCAAAACCACAAGTGTTTGATACAAAACCAAACACAAAACAAACAAGTCGAGAGGTCTTGAGGTAAGGCGCATAGCCGAAACCTCCGAGAACTCAAGACGAACACAAACAAGGGTAATCATCGAGTGTTCAAACGATGACGTCCAAGTCTTAAGAACGGTCAAAAATGGGGTGTCTATAGGGAGGTACAACACCAACTCCGTCAAACACAAATTCTAGCAATCCAAGTGGACGAAAAATAACTTGCTTTGTTACACAGTCAATGGAGGCATGATATTTTGTTAGCCAGGCCATTCCCAAAATTACGTCAAAATGATCAAGATTCAGAGGTAGCAAATCAACATACAAAAGTACATCCCTAATAACAATGTCACATGCAGGATACATATAAGCACAAGACATAGATCCCCCAGCAGGTGAAGATACAGCGAACAAATAGTTCATGGGTTCCAATGGTCTATTTAATTTTCGTGAAAAAAACATGCGAGACAAACGAATGTGTGGACCCCGAATCAATCAAAATGTAAGCATTTTGAGCACAAATTGAGAGTGTACCTGACACAACTGCCTCAGTATTCTGCACGTCTCCTGGTACAAGTGCAAACACCCAACCTTGCCTCAATGGTTCCTTTCCGGTAGCTTTGGGATTGTGTTTTGGTGTAACAATTGATGTTGCGGCACTGGCAGTGGGACTACTAGTGCCTTGAGAAATGAAAGGGCAATCTTTGACCATGTGGCCCACCTTGCCACACCTGTAACATGCCCCAAAAATTTTGTAGCAAACCCCTTTATGTCTTTTGCCGTATTTAGAGCAAGGCGGTATGGAATTATTGCCTTGACTAGAACTACTGCTTGACCCCGTGTTTTGCTTTTTTTTTTTTAACGAATTGTTCCAGCCCTTTTTAAACTTGAAATTTTGCCTCTTACCCCGCCATTCAATCACCGGTGCCTTAGTCTGTTTTAATGCTGCCACATTTGCCTCGGCTGTAATTGCTCGGTCGAGAACATCCACATACTTGAGTAATTTCAAGACATTGATTCAATCAAGTATTTCCACGTTAAGCGCACCTTCAAACTTTCTAGCCTTCTTATAGTCGGTGTCCACCATGTGTGGCGCATATCGGGCAAGCTTAGTAAACTTGGATTCATATTCAGCTACTGACATGGTACCCTGTTTTAGTTGTTCAAATTCAGTCACTTTACGGTCTCTGACACACTGAGGGAAGTACTTTTCATAAAAAGCTTTCTTAAACTGAATCCAGGTCATAGCATTGTTTGTGTCACAAATAAGCATCCACCACCGTCTAGCCTCCTCTTATAAAGTAAAGGTAGCCAGTAACACCTTATGTGCCTCTGAACAAAGGAACACTGCAAACAGCTTTTCAGTTTCTAGGGCCCATGCTTCGGCCTTCAATGGCTCAAGACCTCCCTAGAATGTTTGTGGTTTCATTTTGTTAAACTTTTACGTCAAGGCAATCACCTCATCGTTGGCATTTGGTTCTGGCTGTACTGGAGGAGGTGGAGGCTGTTGGTTCTGTTGTTGTCTTAATGACTCGGTCAGTAATTCGACCATCCTTTCCAATCTCGTAATCCTTGTATCGGATAATTCAAGTTCATTGGCATTTCTTGCATTCTCCATTTCACTACATACAATACAGTAATAATAAACATAGGAAAAATAGCTTACTTATGCACATTAGCACATGCATACATATCATGTCCACACACTTTCTTATGCTCATGCAATGCCCTAATTACTTTTCTAGGACATCTTATAGCTCATTTGGACCCGTGTGTGCGGTATAACTCGTGCTCTAATACCACTCTATCGCGACCCAAACCTGTCCCCTAAGGGTTTAGCATCATAATCGGCCAGTAATCCGTGATTACCAAAGGTCTACATCACAGTAATGACAATAACACAGTATAAAGGGGCTGGCGGAAGCCAATCAGTAATAAAAAGATAACCAATGAGCTGTGAAAACCTGAATGGAAAAAGACTTTCATGGACAAAACGACATTCATAGCCACATACCAAAAACACATGTACAAAGTAACATACAGGTTAGGTGCCTAATCCCCTCATCATAACTGTACATTTGAGGTCTTAAGCATTCTTTGCATTAACAGAGACAAAAAAGGGTGAATCTGAAGCACCCCAGACAGTCTTGACTCGTGTGGGTTTGGAACCTCGATATGAGGCGCGATGGTTGACTTGACAAAACATGAGTCTAAGTCAACGCCTCTAGTTCTGGTCCGGTGCTTAGCCACCTATATATATATAAACAGTGAGCTAAAGCCTAGTGAATAGCAAATGTGTAAAGGAGTTAAGAATGAATGTCCTTTCAGTAATTGAAATAGTCATTTGTATTAGTAAATCAGTTATTCGATCAGTGACTCATATTTCAAGTCATATCAGTCATTTAGGAATCATAGCAGTCATACGTGGTACATCCAATAGCAAAACAATACAGTAGGTCTAAATAGACCGAACAGTGAGTTGATGGCCATCAATACAGTAACAGTAGTTCCAAGGATAGGAACTGGCAGAGATCTCTGTAAACAGTAGCAGTAACAGTAACAGTAACAGTAGTTGCTAGGGATGCCACGAGTACAGTTCATAAAACAGGACAAACATTCATTCGCTAAACAATATCATTTCAGAAAACAGTACAATCAATCGTTCAGAAAATAATTATAATTGAACATAGCTTTACAACATTGTTACTCACAGATTACTGGGCTATAGGCAGGCTAATCAGCGTCCTTGGGTGCCAAACCTACATAGTTGCAGAACAAACACACACTAAATTACACGCCTGGAATTAATAACTTAGCCCCTTGCTCGTTTTGGTGTGGTTCTAAATCATTATCCTCATTATGATGCCTTAAACATGGCCTAGGAATGTCTGGGATGGGAATGAGGATGCAAAAATATACTTAAAAACATTTTTTCAAAACTTGCTAAAAACAAGGGTCTCGCTCGAGCGTGGATTCCTTCGCTTGAGCAGACATGCAGAATGTGCTTGGTCGCTCAAGCGTAGACTCCTTCGCTCGAGCGATTTACAAAAATGTGAAAAGTACTGGATGCTGAAAATCTCCGCTCGATGCTCGCTCAAACGTGAGACACAGTTCTTCGCTCGAGCACCAGTCTTGTCGCTCGAGCGTGCTTCTGCACATGCAAAAACCTGAGAGCTTGCAATTTACGCTCAAGCCAGAATTTCGTTGCTCGAGCAAAAGCATGAAAACAAAGCTGGTCGCTCGAGCGTGAAATCCTTCGCTCGACCGAGGAGGCAAAATTCTGGGTTTTCCAGATTTGCTCCCAAAGTTTAAACCATGGACTAATTATGCCAAAACTAATCCTTTTGGGCCAATTTTCAAGAAAATACTTAGAAACTCATAACACAACATGTTTTGAAGATCATTTCATAAGATCAAAGCCCAAGAGTGTGTCAATTGTACCAATTTTCAATGTAAACTTTATGAACAATGCAAGAACACAACATGCATAAAGCTTCTTGATCTTGAGCTTCTCAAAATATGATCAAGTACAATATTCAACTCAAAAACATGGTGAATTCTTGGATCACAACTAAAATATGAATATGCATGTGTGAATTTTCATGAAAATAATCTCAAAATTCAATGATATGGACATGCATACATGAATTGATTCTCAATCCTACTCTTTAGGCTATTCCTTGACTTTAGTCTCCAATTTTTCCATGAACCATGCATGCAACAACTTAAATTCATAATTAAGAGGGTAGATTTAAGTCTTGAATTTCCAAGTGTGGTAGCTCAATTATGCAAGTCTCTCTTAATTCCTCTAAACTTCAAGCAATTGCCTAGTTGAATCCAATTTTTCTTCCAACTCTCTCTTTCTCTCTCTCTCTCTCATGTTTTATGCAAGAAGATGGAGGCTAATGGTGTCAAACATATATGAAATAAGAACAAAACAATGGCCTTGAGAAGTCCACTTAATGGCAAGCATGTGATTAACTTAGGTTATATTAATTAGCATTATTTATTCTAATTTAATCATTCCCAATCAAATTTCCATTAAACCTATCATAAATTTCTATAAATCCTAATTAGCATATAACACAAGTCAATTTCTGAATCGGTCGCCGATAAAGCTTTCAATTCGCAAATCGAAAACAAAACATGAACATATCGTTCTACATCAAACAGATAAAAATGCAATTAAAATAACACACTCACATAATCAATTTGGGATTTCATCTTAATCATTTACGTATCGTGCTTAATCATGAATTAACACTAATCATAGGTCAGGGTTGTCACACAAAGCCTCAATCTGGGATTTCATCCTAATCATTTACTTATCATGCTTAATCATGAATTAACACTAATCATAGGTCAGGGTTGTCACACAAAGCCTCAATTTGGGATTTCATCTTAATCATTTACTTATCGTGCTTAATCATGAATTAACACTAATCATAGGTCAGGGTTGTCACACAAAGCCTCAATTTGGGATTTCATCTTAATCATTTACTTATCATGCTTAATCATGAATTAACACTAATCATAGGTCAGGGTTGTCACACAAAGCCTTTTACAACAAGACGTACCTTATACCTCAGATTCTTGCCATCATTCTTCAATTTGAAAACCCACTTATTTTTTAGAATTTTCCTCCCCTTAGGCAACTTCACTAAATCGTAAGTGTGATTTTCAAGTAAGGAATTCATCTCCTCTTCCATTGTCTTTTTCTAATCATCTTTTTTTGTATGTTCAATTGCTTCTTGGTAGCTCTCGGGCTCCTCTTGATCAGAAATCAACACAAATTCATTGGGAGGATACTTTTGCGAAGGTTGCCGGTTCTTTGTGGATTTCCTCAACTCAAGTTGTGATAGCGGTTCTTGAGTTAGATGTTTTTCCTCAATTTCTGGCTCAACTTCATTAGGATTAGGATTAGCATTATCCTCTACATCTTCAGTGGGTGGCTGCATATCTCTCCTATTTTCATCATCAACTGAAAATGAAGGAGATGGATCTATGTCAATGAGATCACTAGTTTTTTGCTCCGGTTGATCACATTTGTCAAAGTCTTCCATTGTTTGGTCTTCAAAAAACACAACATTACGGCTTCTAATGACTTTCTTGTTGACCGGATCCCACAATCTATACCCAAATCCATCATGCCCATAGCCAAGAAAAATATATTATCTTGACTTGCTATCTAGCTTGGACCTCCTATCTTTTGGAATGTGAACAAAAGCTCGGCAACCAAACACTCTCAAGTGCTCATAAGACACATCTTTGCCAGTCCAAACTCTTTCAGGAACATCACCATTCAAAGGATAGGAATGAGACAAAGTGATTATGTCAACCGCTATCTTCATTGCCTCACCCCAAAAGGATCTTGGCAATTTAGCTTCTGAAAGCAAACACCTTGTTCTTTCCACAATGGTGCGGTTCATTCTCTCGGCAACGCTATTTTGTTGAGGAGTCTTCTTAACTGTCTTTTGGTACCGAATACCTTGGCTGCGACAATACTCATCAAATGGCCCAATGTATTCACCACCATTGTCTGATCGGATGCATTTCAATTTCTGCCCTGTTTCTTTTTTAACCATGGCCTGAAAATGCTTAAATACTTCTAAAACTTAATCTTTAGTTTTTAGTATAAAAGCCCAAACTTTCTTTGAATAATCATCAATGAAAGTAACAAAATAAAGTGCACCACTATGTGTTCTAACTTTCAAAGGACCACAAACATCCAAATGAATCAACTCTTACACATTTTCTTTTCTAGAAGCAACATTTTTATGAAAAGAAACTCTATGTTGTTTACCCGCCAAACAATGAACACAAGTTTTAAGATGCATACCTTTTAAACGGGGTAGAAGTTCTTTCTTGAACAAAACTTGTAGTCCCTTTTCACTCATATGGCCAAGCCACTTGTGCTACAATTCGGTAGAAGTATCATCTTCAAGTGCATGGACAACACTTTTACAAATTTTTCCTTGCATGGAATAAAGTGTATGAGTCTTCTTACACTTAGCCATCACCAAAGAACCCTTTGTGAGCTTCCATATTCCATCACCAAATTTGATGTTGAAGCCTTCATCATCTAGTTTCCCGGTAGAAATCAAATTGAGGCGAATGTTAGGAACATGCCTCACATCTTTAAGCAACAACTTACAGCCCAAATTTGTTTCCAAGCAAACATCACCCATGCCAATAATCTTGAACAAACCTTCATTACCCATTCAAACAGAACCATAATCTCCTTCGGTGTAGGTAGTGAAGAAATTAACTCGAGAAGTCACATGAAAATAAGCACCGGAATCAATCGCCCAATTGCTCTCTTGGCCCACAAAATTTATACAATCATCTTCACAAATAACCATGAGATCATCGGTAGTAACTGCCATTGTGTCTTCTTGCTTCTTATCCACACTTTCGTCACACCTTTTCTCCTTGTTCTTGAGCTTTTGGCATTCCCGCTTCATGTGCCCTTTCTCATGGCAATAATAGCACTCAATGTCTTTCTTTGAAAAAGAACCATCTTTTGATTTGTCACAGCTTTGATCACGACCATGAGGAGTCTTACTCCTCCCCTTTGTTTTGCTTCGGCCTCTTACAATACATGCTTCCGAATGAGAGAAACCCGCTGATTTTCTTCTAGTTTCTTCATTTAACAAGCTACTAATGACTTGGCCCATTGTGACAACTCCATCGGGCGCCGAATTACTAACTGTCACAACCAAAGTCTCCCAACTTTTGGGTCAAGAACTAAGTAGCATCAAAGCTTGCAACTTATCATCAAAAATAATTTTCATAGAAGCAAGTTGGTTAACAATACTCTTCATTTCATTCAAATGTTCTGCAATGGGGCTGTCATCTTTATATTTTAAATTAACTAACTTACGAAACAGAAAGGCTTTATTTGTGGCTGATTTTCTATCATAAAGAGACTCTAATTTTTTCCATAAATCATGTGCCGAAGTTTCAGTAGCAACATGATGAAACACACAGTCATCAATCCATTGGCGAATAACACCAACGGCTTTTCGATTAAGCCTATTCCATTCATCATCTTTTATACCCTCGGGTTTGCCACTATCACCCTCAATGGGTCCATACAAATCTTTACAAAATAATAGGTCCTCCATTTTAGTTTTTCAAGTTACCCAATTACTTTCATTGAAGCTAGACATGCGACCCACATTCCCCTCCATTGATTTACATAAATAAATAAACCCAAATAAACCGTAAGCTCTGATACCAGTTGTTAGGGAAAATATGTGATTCCCACAAGTAAATCAATCAATCAGAATAAAAACTAATGCGGAAAAATTAAATCAAAAACAACACAAGAATTTTACATGGTTTCCTTAATGTGAGGTACATCCACGGGATCAAAACCCAATTCCACTATCAACCAAATAAGTCTCCAAACGATTACAAACGAGGCACGAATGGTCTCATAAAACCACCCTTATGTGAATTCCAAATAATCACAAATAAACAAGAGGAAAGGCCTTACCAAATAGATGAACAAAAGTCTTAAAAAAACAGAGTTGAAGAAGACCCAAAATAATAACCCAAATTAACACCGAACACCGAAGCAGAGCAACAACCAAGGTATTGAATTTGACCAAGTCAAATACACTACAATAATCAACACCAATTGAAACCCACCAAATTGAATTTATCTTCTCTCTTTTCTTTTTTTTTGTTGCTGCCATGGAAGCACATAAACCAATATATGTATCTATATATATATATATATGTTGTTGATTAATGGGCTTTTCTATCAAAAACCCTAGTTGTAACCAAACTGAATTGGGTCTCTAAAAATTAGATATAATATATTAAAATTTATTATACCTAAACTAAACCAAATTAAAATTCTTTAACAAACCAATTGGGTCTCAAACTCCAATAAGGAGATATACCCCAACAAGAACAAGTTTAGTATTTATATATTCTAAATTTGCACTTGGGTTTGGATTCTAAAAGGGGCACTTAATTTCTGTAAAAGGGAGGACCTAGCCCAGATGCAGTCTACCACAGATGTGTATCACTAGATTGGCGAGCGAAACATGTAATCCTAAAAATTGATGGACAATTTTCACTGTATTCAAAGAATTAAAGAAATAAGAGAAATTGTTTGATTAAAAAAATCAAAACAGTATATAAAATATAGTAAAATAACAAATTCTTATTTTGTTACAAAAACAAAATTAGAATCTGATAAAAATAAATAAACCAAAAAGCAAATTAATTACTTACCTTATTAATTTGTCAAAAATTTTTTATGATCAAGTCTAGTATTTAACACTGTATCCTTAAGACAAATCTGTCCTCTCCACAGTGCTTTCAGATTGTGGACGTCTATCTCCCAAGATAAAATGATCAACAGTGAATAGTAACAGCACTACAAACTATTCACACAGCGAACACACTTTGTGTTTACACTCTTTCTCACAAGAAAAATTAATGTAGCAAAATATAGAGAGTAATAGCAGTATTGATGACGTAAATTCAATTAAAAACCAAATTAGGGACTTGCTTATTTATAGGTGCAAAGGTGGCTGTTCATATTTGAATGAACAGATATGCCACTATTTGGGTTTTGAATTTGAACAGATTTGAATCTATGCGGACAAAATTTAAATAGATATAAATCTCTTTGGGTGGAGGAAAATCTGGACACCATTTTGGAATTAATTTCGAAATTCAAATTCCAAAAACGGTAAGAATTTAATTTTAGAAAAATAAAATTCAAAAATTCTTTGGCCCAAAAAGATAAGCATTTGGCCGAACAAGCCCAACCAACCTCACACCATGCACCCGCACCCAAGCCTAGCCCAGCCCAGCCCTCCCTGATTGCGGCGGTGCTGTGCATGTGTGTTTATTTTGGGTCCAATGGGTCTAGCCACTTTGCCCATAACCTTTCCCTCTACAAAACTTGAATGCCCCTTGGAGCCTACCCCAAGTTCCAATCCCAAGCCTTATAAACCCATACAAAGTTTACCCATCAAACCAATATGGGACAAGCTTTAACTCAAACCTTTATCGAAATTCCACCAAAACACCATTTTCATGGAGTTCACTTTGGTTTCAATTTTTCATTCACCCGATAATGATTTTGAGCAACCAAATATACTACGTAAATCACAACGCGGTATAGAACGCATTACCACCTAGACCCGCCAACTTTGGCACATGGGTCCCATCTAAAAATTAGACCAAATTTGAGAAAAAATCTAATTTTTTCAAAACCATTTCTAACAATCCCCCACATGAATGGAATTTGATGACAATGCAACAATATGCAGAATTTGTTGAAAGGGTATAAGTTGAAAATATCTTGCATCAAGATAAGTAGCTTTTGGCCTTGAACCTTCCCTAGTGATAACATATCGGACTTACTAGCTAACCAATGGACGCAATGCCTTGAATTGTTCAGCCGTTTGTGTAAATCAAGATAATAGATTTCACACAAAATATCTTCTGACGCATTGTGGTTCTCACTATTGTGTTCATTTTGGCCTTGAACGATCCTGGTTGTCCATGAGTGCTTCTAGAGAATTTAGTCTCTTCATTCTTATAGAATCGACCCCAGTTGAACACTCATATAGGTGATTCTTATTGTGAGTATCTCTTATACTCGTCTTGATTTTTATGCCTAAATCAAGATATAAGTAATCATTAAAAGTAAAACTTTTCCTTAAACCCCTACATGCAACATATGTTGTAGATATCACCATCACCATAGGAATGGGTAAGGAATTTTAATCCTTTGCTGATTTCTGGCGACCCACACATAACTTAGTTGTCCCTTTGAACTTAGTTCTTGGGATCTCCAATCATTAAAGTAGGGTTACCATTATAATGACTCTTATATAATAGGTATTGATCCCATCCCCTTCGATAAACTATATACTTGTTTTTTTTATCAAACCTTTTGTTAACGGATCCGTAATATTCTCTTTAGATTTTATATAATCTATTGAGATTATTCCATTTGAGAGCAATTTCCTTGCATATTATGTCGACGACGAATGTGTTGTGACTTATCATTATACATATGACTCTGTGCCCTGCTTATTGCAGATTCACTATCAGAATGAATGCAAGTAGCCGGCACAGGTTTTGCCCACATTGGAATACCATCTAAGAAGTGACGAAGCCATTTTGCGTCTTCTCATGCTTTGTCTAAAGCAATGAATTCAGATTCCATTGTGGATCCTACAATGCATGTTTGTTTCGTGGATTTCAAAAAAACAACATCGTCTCCCACAGTAAAGGCATATCTACTAGTGGACTTTGAATCTTTAGTATCCAATAACCAATTGACATCACAGTAACCTTTTAGGACTACAGGATATCGAAGAACCATTGGAAAGTGATCGTTTGGGTTCTTCGGGGTTACTAGTGTACCTACTTAATTTACTGACAGCAAAAGCTATATCAGGACGCGTGCAATTCATTAAGTACATTATGTTTCCAATGATTTGTGAGTATTTTAGCTGATACACCACATCACCTTTATTTTTCGACAAATAAATATTGATGTCTACAGGTGTTTTTGCTACATTCATATCATCCTTGATATATTTACCAAGAATTTTTTCAATATAATGAGATTGAGATAATGCATATCCATCAAATGTTTTAGTAATTTTCATTCATAATATAACATCTGCGACCCCCATATCTTTCATATCAAATCTTTTGTTCAGCATTTGCTTAGTTGATTTGATCATGTTTTGACTACTTCCAATGATAAGCATGTCATCCACATAAAGCAAAACGATGACATAACCTTTGTCAGTGTTTTTAACATAGATACACTTGTCACATTCGTTTATCTTAAACCCATTAGTAAGCATAGCATAATCATATTTTTCATGCCATTTCTTAGAAGCTTATTTTAATCCATAAAGAGATTTTACAAGCCGACAAACTTTCTTTTCTTGCCCTGGCACTACAACCCCTTCGGGTCGCTCCATATAGATCTCTTCATTTAGATCACCCTTTAAAAAAGCTGTTTTAACATCCATTTGATATATCTCTAGACTATACAACACTGCTATAGCAATAAGCATGCGGATAGACGTTATTTTTGTCACAGGAGAATGTGGCAAAATAGTCCAGACCTTCCTTTTGTTTGTAGCCTTTTACCACCAGTCTTGCTTTATACTTGTGTATTGAACCATCTGCTTTCATTTTTCTCTTGAATATCCATTTATATTCAAGAGGTTTAGAACTAGGTGGAAGATCCACCAATTCCCAAGTATGATTTTGCATAATGGATTCAATTTCATTATTCACAGCCTCTTTCCACAAAGGTGCTTTAAGACTTGTCATTGCTTCCTTAAAGTTTTGAGGTTCATTTTCTAACAGGTATGTCAGAAAATCTAGACCAAAGGATTTTGATGTTCTCGTTCTCTTACTTTGTCTTGGTTCATCATCAGTTAAATCTTGTTGGTCGAGACCATTACTAGTCTCTTGCATTTGATTGTCATTAATCTCTTGACTTTGTGTACAATCATAAATTCTTTTATGTGAACTTAATTCCTGTTCTTTCTTGTAAGGAAAAATATGTTCAGAAAATCAGTATTCCTTGACTCTATAATAGTGCTCACATTTATATCAGGTATTTCTTATTTATAAGTCAGAAACCGATATACACTACTATTTTGAGCATAACCAATAAACACACAATCCATTGTTTTTGGTCATATCTTAGTCTTTTTCGGAACAGAAACTTCTACCTTTGCCGTTGTGGTAACTCTTATTTAATAGGCTTAAGTCTTATTCCCCTCGATGAATTTTCAACTAACTCTCATGCTAACTCTTTAGTTAGTGGATCCGCTATATTGACTTTAGACTTCACATATTCAATGGAAATAATTCCATTAGAGAGTAGTTGTCTCACGGTGTTATGTTAACGACGAATGTGTTATGACTTACCGTTATACATATAACTATGTGCTATACATATAACTATGTGATTTACCTATTGTAGATTGACTATCACAATGTATTCATATAGCAGGCACCGGTTTTTGCCACATTGGAATATCTTCAAGGAAGTGACGAAGCCATTCTGCTTCTTTCCCAGTTTTATCTAAAGCTATAAACTCTGATTCCATAGTAGACCTAGCAATGCAAGTCTGTTTGGAAGATTTCCAAGATACAGCCGCCCCACCAAGAGTAAAGAGATACCCACTAGTGGATTTTGAGTCTCTAGTATCCGATATCTAATTTGCATTACAGTATCCTTCAAGTACTGCTGGATATCTAGTATAATTTAGCCCAATGTTACAAGTAAATCGGAGATATCTTAGAATCTTTATAATTGCTTTCCAGTGTTCTACTCCTAAATTACTCGTATATCTACTTAATTTACATACTGCATAAGTTATATCTAGCGAGTACAGTTCATCAAATACATTAAGTTTCCAATAATTTGGGCATACTCTAATTGAGGAATACTTTCCTGTGTATTTTTAGAAAGAAACAAATTAATATCCATAGGTGTTCTAGCAAGATGATCACCATCTTTACTAAATTTGTCAAGTATTTTCTTAATATAATGAGATTATGACAAAGCATAACCTTCTGATATTTTGGTAATTTTCATACTAAGTGTTATATCAGCAATCCCTATGTCTTTCATGTCAAAATGTTTATTTAACATTTTCTTAGTAATTTTAATCATGTCATTATTACTACCTATGATGAACATATCATCCACATAAAGACATACTATAACATAACCCTTGCTCGTGTTTATAATATAAACACATTTGTCACATTCATTAATTTTGATCCATTTGACATCATTACTTTGTCAAATTTCTCATGCAATTGCTTTGGCGCTTATTTTGAACTATATAATGATTTAACCAATTTACACACTTTCTTTTCCTTTCTTGGAACAGAAAATCCTTCTAGTTGTTCCATGTAAATTTCTTCATTTAACTCACGCATTTTTGTATACTTAGGATCATGCATGATTTCTAATGTAGTTTCTATTTTGGCTTGGAGTACCCGGTAAGTTTTATGCTTTAGCATCTTTGCATGCGTGCGAGTGCTGCCATGAATAGCATGCTTACCGTGAGGCTAATTGCTTATGTGATATAACTGCCTGAGTGCCTGTGGGTGAAGGTTGGGTTATTTGAATTGGAATAATTCATCAAATATGTGTTTTAAGCCCACTAGATAGTGGCAAAATCATGTTTTCTAAGCCCACCAGCGGGTGGCAAAATCTGCATTTTTAGCCTACCTGCGGGTAGCACCATCAAACCATTTTCAAAAAACAAACATGAAATGTTTTGTTCCAATTCAGGCGACTCAGTCTATACTTGTATGCTGTGCGCATCACATAGTAACCTAGGCTAATAACCGGAATAAGGACACACAAAGTTTTCAAAAATAGATATCATGGTTAGTAGAGGCCGATCTTTGATCGGGCGAGCGGGGGTGCTCACGAAATGACCTTCCCCAATCGTACCCAAGTTCCCGAGCCGAGGCAACTTTGGTGATGACGGACACGTGGCCTTTGGCACCGAGTCAGGGTTTCCTAAATTTCCCATTAAAAAAACATTTAGGTGGCGACTCTGTATCTGGCAAAGCAGTCCATGTTTGGCACTTCTTTTCAAAAATTTGTTTCTCAAAACGATTTGCCGGATTTGGACTCTTTGGTTCAGACTTAGAACCGTGACAATGTGAGAGTCCTGAGCTGTAGTGACCGCAAATGAACGGAGCGGGAGCTCGTTCCTCCCGGGGCGTTCGGGGACGTCTACAATGGCATTCATCATTTCTTTTAAAATCTTATTTTTCCTTCCAGTAATTCCATTTTGCTGAGGTGAGTAAGGAGCGGTGGTTTGATGAATTATTCCATGTTCTTTAAAAAACTCACCAAAAGGTGATTTATATTCACTGCTTCTATTACTTCTAAGTTTTTTAATTTTCTTACCAAGTTGATTTTCAACTTCATTCTTATATTGAATGGAAGTTTCCAAAACTTCATCCTTGGTTCTAATTAAATAAACATAACTATATCTAGTATAGTTATCTATGAAAGTGATAAAATAATTTTTTCCCACCTCTAGTTTGAATTGATTTAAAATCACAAATATCACTATAAAATAATTCAAGTGGCTCCATACTTCATTCAATTGAATGAAAATGAGTTTTAGTTAATTTTGCCTCAACGTAAATTTCACATTTATGATTTAAATCAATGTCAAATTTAGGTAAACATTCCCATATTAATTAATCTACTCTAAGATCCACAATTAACATGTCCTAGTCTACCATGTCACAAATTTGAAGACTCGAGCAAATAAGAAAAAGATGTATTTTTATTAATAACAGAAGGTACAACAGTCATTACATTCATTTTGAAAATGCCCTAAGACATGTAACATTTTCCTACATACCTCACATTCTTAGTAAGTACAAACTTATCACTTTCAAACACTAGCCTAAACCCATTTTTACTCAACATAGATCTAGAGACTAGATTCTTGCGAATGTCCGGTATATGCAGCACATTGCTGAGAGTGAGTTCCTTTCCAGATGTCATCTTTAAAATAATCTTTCCTTGTCCTTCAACTTTAGAAGTTGGGGAGTTGCCCATGAAAAGTTGTTCACCGTTGTCCACTATAGAATAAGATATGAACATCTTTTTGTCGAGTACAAATGTGGCGAGTAGCACCAGTGTCCACCCACCATTCTTTAGGATTTCCAACAAGGTTTGCCTCAGAAGCAACTGTAGAAAGATTTATATCCTCAACACCATTGGAAATTTTATCCACTTTGATCATATTAGCTTGAGTAGGCTTCTCGCTTAATCTTCCCTTGCCTTTGCGTTTGTTACGGCAATCTTTGGCCTGATGTCCCTATTTGTCACAGATGTAATATTTGCCATTGAACTTGTATTTCTTTGTTTCCCCTCATTTAGAGCCTTGTGAAGAACTTTCTCCAGAAAACTTTCGTTTCTTTGCTTTTGGAGCATGTTCCACCACATTTGCCTTAGACTTCATTGGATGCTTACTAACCCGTTTCTTAGAATTGCGGTTGTCCTCCTCAATCCTCAAATGCACAATCAATTCCTCTAAAGTCATTTGTTTGCGTTTGTGTTTGAGGTAGTTCTTGAATTCCTTCTAGTCTTGTGGTAATTTTTCAATTAAGGCAGCAACTTGAAAGGATTCACTGAGAGACATGCCTTCTATATGAATGTCATGCAGAATGAGTTGGAGATCTTGAACTTGGCTGATCACAGTCTTAGAATCAACTATCACAAAGTTTAAAAATTTGCCTACTATGAATTTCTTTGAGCCAACATCTTCTGTCTTATACTTTTTCTCCAAAGACTCCCAAAGTTCCTTTGCCATCTTGATAGGCTATAGACGTTGTACAATGTGTTATCAAACTCGTTCAAAATATAGTTCCGGCAAAGAAAATCAGCATGTTTCCAAGCACCGACAGCAGTAATTACTTTCCGATCGGTTTCATCCTCTTTCAGAGTAAGAGCATCCTCACGGAGAAAGTGTGCCAAGTTGAGAGTAGTAAGATAGAACAGCATTTTCTACTGTCATCTTTTAAAATCAGTTCCTAAGAACTTTTCTGCCTTTTCATCGTGATTAACTGGCACAATCACAACAGGAGAGGGGGTTGGAGCAATTACAGCCACCATACTAGTACTAGTTTGAGCATTAGTTTCAGTAACCATGGATTTTAAATTATAAAACAAAGTTATAATTAGAATTTTATACTACACAGAAAATTAAACAAAAACCACATAATTAAATTCTGTAAAAATAAAAGAAATAAGAATTATAACTTTTATTTCAAATTAATTTGAAAATAAAATAAAATTTTATTTAAACAAATTAATTCCACACAAAAAAATATTTCTGTAACACTTTAAAAATTAAAATACTGAAAATAGAATTTAATTAATGAAAACTCAAAAATTATTTCTGAAAACCAAAGTTAATTTCTGACTAACTTCACAAATAAATATTCTGAATTGTTAATGACTACCAGTATATTATTACTAGTTATCAAAAAAAATAAACAGTATATTACTACTATTTTTCAAACAGTATATTACTACTATTTGTTTTTCCAACCAGAATATTATAAAACCACAGAAAATAATTTCTTTAAGAAGAAGAAAAGAAGAAAGGAAACAAATGAAAATTCTGTTCAAACAGAATAATCCGCATCTGTCTTAAGATTATTGGAATAATCTTCTGTGTAAAATAAATAATTTGAAACAAATCAAGCAAATAAAAATAAATTACTTATAGAATTTATTTTACCAAAATGAATAAGTACAAAAAGAGATCAAGTCGAATGTGTGAGACTATGTCTTTAAAACAGATTCACCCTACTTTGATGCTTACGGATAAATGGCGTTTATCTCCCAGGATACAATGATCTTTGACAGATTGTATTAGCACTAAAAACAATCTTGTTAGGTTTTTATTCTTGGTAATCCCGTTTGGCAAAACTCATTTCAGTTGTACTTGTTTTTGTACTTTTATTTCAGTGAGGCTATGAGTTTTTAGATGCGAATCCAACCCAAATTGTGCCTTGCAGAGAATTTTGTGGTACTAATTCTTTCATGATTGCCACTTCGCTGACTATGACGGGGATCGAGCTGGGAACATCTGGGAACTTTGCATATGCCCTTTTGACAATCTTGCATGACGGGGATCGAGCTGGGAACATCTGGGAACTTTGCATATGCCCTTTTGACAATCTTGCAGTGTGTTGAGAATCCTAGAAAGTTCTTTGCGAAGGTTAGTATTTATCATATTTCCCCTTCTATAATAATTTATTCCCATAAAAATGTACAATTTTCGCAAAGATGTGAATGCTTATAGCACTTGTAATATACTGAATTTTTACAAGATTAATTTTCTTTTACTTATCTTTTTTACTTCTTTTTCTTCATATGATAATTTCTATAGGTTCATATGTTTATACTCTCTCTGTGCAATATGTGTTGCATTGTATTTATATTTGCTTTGATCATGACAACTTATTGAGTTCTTTAATCAGTCTAGAACTACAGTGGTTATTTTTGCCTCTTTTTTTTTTTTTTCCTTTTAGTAAGTGAAAAGAATTGGCTTAATCACATGTAATTTAATAATCTGTAAATTGTTTACTAATGTTTTAGTAATTTTTAATATCATGCATGTGATATTTCAAAATTCATTCAATAATCACAAGAAAATATGTTCTTTCTCACATGCTTTTTCTTTTACCAAATTTAAGCTTTTCCAAAAATAAAAATAAAAAAAAGAGATAATGATGTACATGTAATTAACAACTAAATCTCAATCAATAAATAAATAAAATACGATGCATAACTTTATAAGAAATTTTAGTTTTTGATTGTATTTCTGGAAAGCTTTGTGCAATTATAAAACAAACATTTGCAGGGATTGCACAAGGCAAGCATGGGAACTGATGAAACTTCACTAACAAGGATAATAGTGACAAGGGCTGAAATTGATAGGCAGTATATAAAGGCAGAGTACCATAAGAAATATAGGAAATCATTGAATGATGTTGTTCAATCAGAGACATCTGGACCCTACAAGGCCTTTTCTTCTCTCTCTCATAGGCCCCAATCATTAGAAAAGAAAATGAGAGAGAAGACATTGTTATATCCCAGAAGTGAATAATAACATAAGGTGTGGTTCTTGACTATCTTACGATTCGGCCAGAGAATAGGTCTGTGTACTGTGTAAGTCACAGGAAATAGCGAACTTATCGATTTGCTGATTGAAGATTCTTGGCTACACCCCGCTAGTCTGTCCTGTGAATTTTCGTGAAGGTTCCCTGAAGTTTCTTGTGGACTCTACATGTGTGAATGTTATTTTGTAATTTCTGTTACTATATATTTGATCTTTGTGTTGTGTTTTTTGTGTGTTTGTGTTTTAGGTTGGTAGGTGCTGATTTCTGATGTAAAATTGGTTGCTACATTGTATTTGTATTCTTAATATAATGACCATATGTATTCTTTCATTTCTCATCTTTTTCCAATATATTACTCATGTCATGGCTAATGAAATGAACATGTGAATAAAATTGCGCAATGCAGTGCGTGAGACATTTTCTAAATTATTGTTTGGTGTAGGGGCATATTTTTTGAATAACAACACGTGGCCAAGGTGGCACCGAAGTGCCAGCCGAGGTGCCACGTGTCCTGGTCATGACGCCGAGATAATCTCAGCTAGGCCGAGGTTACCTGCGAAGATGCCAGAATCCGAGATGAACGGATAAGGGATAAGAGTCCTAGAATGGAGGACGACTTCAGCCTGGATAAGGATAAAGCTCTTTGGGAGTTTATCTTGATCTATTAAACAGTCCAAGATGAGCATTGGGCCAGAGTCTAAGGGAAGCTAGGCTTCTACAAGGATCAGGTCAGTACTGACTATAAAAGTAAGGCATCCTCATGAGTCTAAGGTGCGTTTTTTGTTTCCTGGCTAGTGAGTTAAAGCACTATTTGCTATCTTTGAGAGATAATTGAGTACTAACTTGATCGTCGGAGTACCCCCAGGTGGATGAACCACCGTCGGAGTCTTATCTTTCTGTGACAGGTCATTCGGGCGTAATCTATTCTGCTGGTGTTCTCCAGCTGAGTACCTATTTGGTAGTGTGGTCAAAAAATAGCATACACAATTTGACGCCGTCTGTGGTAAAGAAAGGAGAATAGATGGCCAACAACGGACAGAAAGAGAAGATTGAGGACGACATCCCTACTGGAAGTGGTAAACACTTTGATCCTAACGTAGAGGAGGATAACTGCAACGAAGAAACTTGGGATCAGAATCCCGGAGAGAAAGACGTCGGCTAGGAGGGAGACGTACCAAAGAAGGTAGACTGAGGCGGGTATTATAACGAGGACGACCTCCAGGTATGGAAAGATAGATGCCTGCAGAGGGATGGCGAGATCAAGGGAATGATGAACAAGTTGGCAGACCTGCAATCGGTAGTCAATTTCATGATGCAGAACAACGTCATGCAGCCACTGTTTCCGTTATAAGATACGTTGATTCCAGCGACCAAAAAAGATGCCCAGAAAGGGGGACAGAAAATAGTTCCTCTAGTCCCTTAACATGACAGGACCAAGGAACACTCTCACCGGCCTTCACAAGAGGTCAAGCGAGGAGAGTCAATGAAGAGAGAGTCTCAGAAAACACATCGTACCAAAGAAGCCTATACCAAAGAACATCGGCATGTTCAAGGGAAAGATCTTTGTTTTGACACGATTAATGGAAGAAGGTCCAAGAGGACCTATAATGACACCGGGAGTAGCGCACCAAAGAGGCTAAAATCCATTGATAGCCGAGCTCCTGGACGGACCAAAGAGGATCTGAGAGATTACCTCTAGAGAAAGCGACAAGATGCCGAGGTAACCTCTCCGATCAAGACGAGAACGCTGTTCTCAGTAGAATTAGACAAATTTAAGGCCCTAAAGAGGTTCCACATGTCGAGATTCCAAATATACGACGGTAAGTCTAACCCTAGCTTTCACGTCGGCTTGTACCTGAACTCAGTGGCATTATACATCAGGAACAAGCCGTTGCTCTGTAAGGTGTTCTCCCTCATCCTTTGGAGAAATCGCATCAGACTGGTTTCACAAGTTGCCAAAAGGAACTGTGAAAAGCTGGGAAGGCCTGGCCGAGATGTTCGTAGCCAGGTTTGTGACAAACAAACTACAGTCGTTGAGGGTGGACTCCCTGATGGCTCTGAGAATTGGCGAGGATAAAAGCCTCAGGGCTTATGCCAAGAGGTATTATGAGGTATTCAACCGAATACCAGGATACAACCAAGAGGTGGCGGTCGTGTCTTTTAAGAACGGCCTGAACGATGATTGTCTGCTTCAAAAATCACTGGCAAAGATACTACCAAAAAGTATGGAGGAACTTATGGCCAAGATAGAGAAGTATGCGAGAGCCGAGGAAGACACACCGTCAAAACAAGAAAAGAGAAACGGCTCACCGAAGCGAGGCTGGGGTAACACTGGATACAACAAGCAAGAGATAGGACTGAGGGCTACACAGGAAGTCACAACCGTATTCCGAATTCTAGTTTACAAAGCCTTGGAAAGAATCCGGAATCAGCCCTATTATAGAGCACCAGAGAAAATTCCTGGTGAATTTATGGGAAGAAGTCTGGGGAAGCACTGCACCTACCATAATTAGGATGAGCATCTAACTTAGGGGTGCAAAGCCCTAAAAACACATCTGGAAGACCTGGTAAGAAAAGGTCATTTAAGAGACCTAGTAGATGAGGCCAGGACAAGGGCGGAACAAGCGAGACTGCCTCAGGCTCCAGCAGCACCACCTCTGCCAGCACCACAACCACAAGCAGGCGTACCTCGAGTGATCAATGTGATTCACTTGAAGGTGAATGAGAACGAGATATGTGGGGAAACTCAGAAGCTAAAACACTTGCAACATGTGTATCAGGTCTGGCAGAAAAGACCAAGGACAGACGAGTGCCAGGGACCATTGGTGTCCTTTACTGAAGATGACCTAGAGATGGTGCAGCATCCACACTACAATGCCTTGGTAATATCCCTCTAGGTTGGAAAGTGCCAGGTAAAGCGAATTCTAGTCAACCAGGGCAGCTCCTGTGACATCATGTATGTCAGGTGTTACAAGGAGCTTGGCCTTCACCAAGATGATCTGGAACAATCCAATGGTCTAATGGTTGGGTTAAACGGAGTGCAGACGTGGCCCCTGGGAGCAATAAGTTTAGAAGTGCAGATTGGCACCAAGAAGGTAAAAACGAAGTTCCCAATAATTGACAACCCCTCTCCTTACAATGCTATCCTGGGAAGGCCATGGCTACATGCAATGGGGGTTGTTCCCTCAACATTGCACCAGCTGTTGCGGTTCCCAATAGAACAAAGAATTGAAGAGGTCAGAGAGGATCAGGTACAGGCAAAGAATTGCTCCATGGCAGCAATGAAATTCACCTATAGCATACGAGAAGCAGAAATAGTAGAGATTGAGGATGAGGACATGGAAGTCCTTGAGGACGTCGGTAAAGAACCAGTCAAGAAAAGTGAGGAAGCACTAAAGAAGATCTTAGTCCAGCAAAGGGATGAAGAGCGCTTCTTCCTTCTCAATTCAGGCATGGCCGAGGAAGAGGAAAAAAAATTAGAGGCATTCTTGAGAGCAAACCTTGACGTGTTTGCCTGGACACCATACGAGATGTCTGGCATTGACCCTGAGGTCACTTGCCATAGACTGAATGTGGACAGGTCAGCCAAACCTGTCATCTAGTGAGCAAGGAGGCCTACGTTGATACATGTTGAGGCAGTAGAAGAGGAAGTGGATAAACTTTTAGAGGCCAGAGCCATTCGAGAGGTAAACTACCCAACATGGTTATCGAACACGGTTGTTGTAAAGAAAAAGAATAGGAAGTGGAAGGTCTGTGTGGACTTCACCAGCCTTAACAAAGCTTGTCCCAAAAACAGTTTCTCACTCTCCAAAATTGACCAATTAGTGGATGCCACCTCAGGACATGGAAGGATGAGCTTCCTGGACGCTTACAGAGGGTACTATCAGATAGCCATGTACCCCCCAGATGATGAGAAGATTACATTTATCACCCCAAAAGGGTTGTATTGCTAAAGAGTGATGCCATTCGGGTTGAAAAATGCAGGAGCAACTTACCAGAGATTGGTGACTAAAATGTTCAGACATCTAATAGGCAAAACAGTAGAAGTATACATTGATGACATGGTCATGAAGACCAAGGAACCTAAGGATCATCCGACCGACTTAAAAGCAGTCTTCGATATCCTGAGGACATTTTGGCTCCGACTCAATGCGTCAAAGTGCGTATTTGGAGTTGGGTCAGGAAAGTTCCTGGGATACTTGGTCACCAAAAAGGGCATTGAGGCAAACCCGGATCAGATCAAGGCCATCTTGGAGTTGAAGAGCCCAACATTGGCAAAACAAGTACAGATGTTGACTGCAAGGGCTGCAGCCCTAAATAGATTCATAAGCAAAAGTTTTGACAAATGCAAACCTTTCTTTAGTTTAGTAAAGAAAGCCATAGACTTCTTATGAACAGAGCAGTGCGAAGTCGCCTTGGCCAACTTGAAGAAATACTTGACCACCGCTCCAGTTCTCTCAAATCCAGTACCAGGAAAAGAGTTGTTCTTATACTTGGCAATTTCAGAGCACGCAGTGAGTGCAGTGGTAATCAGAGAAGAAAATGAAAAATAGATGACAGTTTACTACGTGAGCAAAACCTAGCAGATGCAGAGACCAGATACTTACCCTTAGAAAAACTGACACTAGCTTTAGTAATGGCCTTCAAGAAGCTGAGTCATTACTTTCAAGCCCACAAGATTGTGGTATTAACTGAGCATCCTTTGAAGTCCCTGTTGCAACAAGGAGATCTGACAGATAGGATAGCTAGACAGGCAGTGGTGTTGGGCCAATATGACTTGGAATTCAGACCAAGAACAGCAATCAAAGGCTAGGTTTTGGCCGACTTCATGGCCGAGTTCACACCAGGCGCCAAGGTACATCAGACTCCGTTGAGTCACGGTTTAGGGTGTCCAGATGAACAAAAAGAAACCCAGTGGGGGATAGCAGAACAAAAGAAAAAAGAGAAACTCAGGCCCTGCGGTATTTATGTCGGCGACTCCTTCCACCTATTTGTTGATGAGAGTTCAAACCGACAAGGAGCAGGGGCAAGAGTAGTGCTAGTATCGCTAGATGGGCAGAAGCGGGAGCAATCCATTCAGTTAGGGTTTAAGGCCTCAAACAACGAAGCAAAATATGAAGCACTGATCGCAGGGTTGAAGTTGGCAGTAGCAATGGAAGCCGACGAGGTGATGGTCTTCTGTGACTACCAGCTTATCGCTAACTAGGCAATAGCCGAATACGCAGCCCGAGATAAAAAGATGATGGCCTATGTAAAGGAGGTAGGCAGACTGGTAGCCTTATTCTAGAATTGCCGACTACAACAAGTGAGCTGAGATGACAACAGCCATGTTGATGCCTTGGCCAACCTAGCTAATGCAATGAAACCTGGAGAGGCAAGGACAATAATATTTGACTATCTGTTAGGTCCAAGTGTAGAACCACTGAACATAGAGTATAAAGTAATATGTGTAGAGATGGGACCAAGTTGGATAGATGAGATAATAGTATTGCTAAGAGATGGGAAACTGCCAGATGATCACTAAAAAACACACAAGATCAGATTGAACAGCAAAAGGACATCTCTACAGAAGATCTTTTATTGGACCCCTTTTAAGAAATGTGCATCCTTCACAAGTTGAAGACTTCTTGTATGAAATACATGAAGAAGTATGTGGAAGCCACACTAGGGGCAAGTCACTTGCTCATAGGGCCATTACTCAAGAGTACTGGTGGGCCTACATGCAGAAAGATGCTGAAGCTTGTATCAGAAAGTGTGAGAAGTGTCAGAAGTTTACACCTTTGATACACCAACCAGCAACAGATTTGAACCCAGTGTCCAGCCCTTAGCCATTTGCCCAATGGGGCATGGATCTTGTTGGCCAACTGCCTCAAGCAATTAGACAAAAGAAGTTCCTGCTAGTGGCAGCAGATTACTTCACCAAGTGGGTGGAAACTGAATCGCTTGCAAAGATTCGAGATATTGATATGAAGTGCTTCATATAGAAGAACATTATCACCAGGTTTGGGATCCCAAGGGCAATAATAGCAGATAATGGAACACAGTTTGATAGCAAGCTGATCAAAAGCTTCTGTGCAAAGTACAAAATCAAGAATTATTACTCTACTCCAAGCTTCCCTTAGAGTAATGGTCAAGCAGAAGCATCCAATAAGGTTATCTTGGATGGGATCAAGAAGAGGCTGGAAGCAGCAAAGAAAAAGTGGGTGGATGAGTTGCCCAATGTACTCTGGGCATATCTGACTACGCGAGAAGATCAACTGGAGAGTCCCCATTCGCCATGGGTTATGGCACAGAAGCAGTTATTTCACTGGAGGTCGGCATCCTAGGGATCAGAACCTAGGGGGTGGAGAATGGGACTAATGATGCATTTTTAGCCCGAGATCTGGACCTACTGGAAGAAAAAATGAAAAAAACAGCAATTCAGCTAGGGGCATACCAGCTGCAGCTTGCTAGGGCATACAATAAGAATGTCAACCCACGAGAGTTTCAAGTTGGTGACCTCGTCCTGAGAAAGGTCGTCGGCAACAAGAAGGATCCTAGAAAGGACAAGCTTGGCCCAAATTGGAAGGGACCTTATAGAATCATCTCGGTCCTGGGAAATGGGGCATATCCGTTTGAAGACAGTGAAGGGAAAGAATTGCTAAGACCCTGGAATACTTGCAACCTGAAATTTTTCTATCATTAGATTTCTTTTTTGTTTTTTTAAGTTTTTTGTTATTAGCCGAAGTAATAATAAAATTTTAGCTCAATTTTTAATTTCAAACTTATGAAAAATGATTGACCAGTCCTTTGGCGATGTTTTTGATTGAAACATGACGAATAACTTAGACTCATTATATGGCAGAGAATAAATTATATTTGCATATGATGGAGTTGAACTAAGTTGGATTAACCTAGATTTTCCATATTGGCAGAGTCAAACATAGATTGAAATTAAGAGCATTTGAGTAAGATTAATAGAGGAATCAAGGTTGAGAAACTCGGCTAGTTTCTGTTTGAGTATAACTTCGGCAACAAGGTCATAGCCACATGCTTAATGAGAACCTAAGTAAAACTTAAGTTCACAATAAGGGGCAGAAAGCTAGAGAATGATGCTTGGGAGTTAGAATTCATAAGCTAAAAGTTGGCTTAACACTTGTTGAAATTTTTTAAAAAATTTACAAGTTGAAGTTAAGCAAAGGTTATATTGCAAGAAGTATCTACGTAGTTGCCGAGATTACCAAGTTGCCAAAACTTGAAGTATGGAAGACTGAAGTCTTAATAGAAGACAATAAGAAGGTGGCAAGTTTTAAATAAACACTTGTGAAAATATTTTTTACAAAATGTTTTCAAGAGTTAAGATAAGGCCGAGATAAACAGTCAGCGAGTATATCCAAGGTATTTTACCTCGAAGAGATTGCACAGTTAAGAGGTACTCTGAAGACATGCAAATTATTCTAAGTATGGAATCATACAAGATAGTAAAGAAGACAAACACACAAACACTTGAAAGAAGAAATTGTACTTGCATTCAAAGAAGAAAAAAGGGCACTTCAGCCTACAAAGGGATTACTTGTTCAAATTACAAAAGTGGCACGTCGTCCAACTATGAAAACTAAAAAACATTGTTCAGAAAAGTACTAAGTACAAAGAAAAGCTTGTAATCAGACTATTCGACATTGGTGGCGGGGTGTGTCTCGGCCTCAGAAAACAACTGGGGAATCTTCTCGGAAGCCTGCTCAGCCTCGAGCTCGGCATCGATCTCTTGTAGAGTCTGATCGATGCCCTTCTCGGTGATTGGCACCTCGGATGTTGTCTTCTAGGAGGAGGCACCTTTTGAAACCTCGTCTTTCTCATCTTGAGTCAAGTCCAGGACTTGCTCATTCAGAGTTGGGGACTTGGCCCCAGCAGGAACTTCAGCATCAACCACCTCGGCCTCTTCGTCTTCGGCTTCCGCTTCCGCTTCCGCTCCTTCTTCTTCTTCTTCTTCCTCCCCAGCCTTAGCCTCGAATTAGCTTGAAGCAGGAAGGAACGGCAGCACAAGTTGGCCTATATCTCTGAGAGGAGAGTCCTCGGGGACAGCCAACTCCTTCAGAGCAGCCATCCAACCAAGGGTGTAACCCTTGTTGTATGCCTCTCTGACTTGTTTTTTGTAGTCCTCGCGGATGTCGGCTGCCCCCTCAACATAGGCCTTCTCGACTGCCGCTTTGATCTCGGCGACTTTTGTGGCCAAGGCATTTCAAAGTTTGGCTTGGGCTTCGATCATTTTTGCCTCGGCCTTTTTCTTCTCGACCTTGAAGACCTCAGCGACAGCCTCTGCAGCCCCCGCCCTTTCCTCATCCTCGTTTTGGGCTTGTTTGGCTGCCTTGGCTTGATCCATCAATGATTTCATCTTGGCCTCGACTTTATTTATAGACTTGAGCAAAGTAGAAGCCTCCTTGGTCTTTTGGACCAGCTTCTTCTTCATTTCCTCTGCTTGCATCGCAAAGAAGTAGGCATGCTGGATCGCCTAGAAGAAGTGCAGAGAACAAAGTTAGTATTTTCATTAAGTGTGAAAATAGAGAATACAGATAAACAAGTGTTAAGGATTTACCAGTACAGAGTGCTGCAACATTAGAGCAAAATACTCGTATTCACTGACTGAGGCGTTGTGGTTGAGGTCGTTGGGAAGGCGCAAGGCAGTAGAGAGGGCAACGTCGACCTCGATGTTAGTAGCGCTGTCACTGGCTCTAACTGGCTTGTCCTCGATTGTGATGGAGGGGGCCTAGGGGTCATCAAATTTGAGGGAACCCGAGGTGGCTGCTGAGTCCGACCTCGGCTTCATTGACTTAGTGAATTCGGAGGGGTCAACTTCGGCGGGCCTCTTTTTCGCGGCGGAGGCACTCTTTTCTGCCTCAGCCATTTTTGAAATTGGCAAGGTGTCCTCAGAATCGATCTGAGTCACCATTGCCTTTACTTAGGCTTTCTTCAACCTCTTTGGCTTTGGCTTTGGTTGGGACTGTGATGGGGAAGATCAGACTGTCACAACGTCCGAGATGTCGGCCAAAAGGTCTTCGGCTACGGCCTTCTTGCGTCCCATATCATCGGCGGTGGCGGTGGCGGTGGCGGTGGCGATGGCGGTGACTGTAACCTTGGTTCTAAAGTGGATCACTGGAAGTGCAGTCGGTGGGTTGGCTAGATCGTAAGTCGACGCCTCAGAACTTCGGTGTTTTCAGCTGCGAGTTATGCCTGCGGGGGCAAGCAATGGAGCTCGACGTCGGCGTTGACGCTGAGAGGGTGGAATCAGTTGTGGGGCAGAAGTTGATGGTTGTTCTGCTAGGTCGGATGTTGAGGCTTGGTCAGGCCTTCGTGATAAGGTAGTTGGGGAAGTTGTTGCTGACGGTGAAGACTTGCTCTTCTTGGAGACGTTGGGAATGATGGATTTGTAAGTTAGGATGTAGTTCAAAAGTAGAAGAGTCTTGCGCTGATTAACAGGCAAGTCCAGCAGCCTCTTAAAGTCTTTGGTGGGGACGAATGTCTTGCGAGAGTCTTTGGGAGGCTAAGGAAGGACTGCAAGTAAGAAACAAATATTAGAACATACAAAAATATCAAGATATAAAGACTTGAAAGCAAGTAAAGTGACGCTTGGCTCTTACCATTTCCCTCTCTGAACACAATTCCGCTTAAGGGGTAGAGGTGAAGGTCATCATTTGGTGGGAACTCCCAGTTGCTCGAGACGATGAAATAATCGTCTCCAGCACCCTTGTTGGAGTCTGGGAGGTCGGTGATGAGTTTGTATTCTGTGGATCTCGGCTTAAAGTAATGGATGTAACCCTTTTTCTGACTTCAGGCCACACATTATATAACAGTATTGGATATCAGCTAGGGTTACCCTAGCGTTTTCTCGGCTAGCTAAGGCAATGATACCGTTGATGACTCTGTAAAAGTTAATGGCTAATTGCATCGGGTTAAGCTTATAGTAGTGACGGACTTGGCGGAAGAGGATGTCAATGAGGGACCTAAGCCCACACTCAATGAAGGCTACTTCTGGGAAGGGCATGGAATCGTCTTTGGGCATGATGGAGTCCTCCTCCCCAGCCAACCTAAGATGAACGTCTGCAGGGATGGAGAACTCTTGCCTAAAGTGCTCTAGCTTAGCAGGGGTGTCTACCCTCCACCTAAACATACCCATAATGTTGGCTAAGGGGGACAAGGTGTTGGATTGCAGAATGAAGTGTTTTGTCTAGGTTTGAGTGGACTTCGGCTTAACTCAAAACAGAAACTGGGGCAAGGGTTTTCAAGATCTAGGGAAATTTGTTTGAATTTTCCTAAACAATTGAGATTTCTCTACCAAAACCCAAACTCAATCTATGTGGAAATGGAGGATTAAAGGCAAGAATCTGGAAAAGACAACAAGAAAACAGGGCAAATAACAATGATTCAGACTCAAGAAGGCAAACAAGAATTCAAATAACGTTGAATAAAATATAGATGTGCACAAGTCGAAGGCAATAGCAAGATAGCAAGTATATGAACAAAATGTCTACCCAGAAAAAGATTGAGCAACTAGAAATCATAGAACAGACATGTTTGATGCATGAATGATGAAATTTGAAACACAAGCAATCATTCAAATAGATGGAATCACAGTAGCAGTGTATAAGCATAACAAATTTCGAAGTAAGTCAAAAATTGAAAAAATGGGGGGAACAGTGACTTACCAAAGAAAATGAGGCCGGTATGAAGTACGCCGGAGTCAGACGGTGACAGTGAGCAGAGAAAAGCAGCAAATGCTTCGCCGAAAGAGGTGAACGGAGTGGTTGTAGAAAGCTCGAAGAAGGAAACAATGAAGGATTTGGGAGATAGGTGTTAGAGAGAGAAAGCTTGGGAAAAGACGAAGATGCAGAAGTGAAAAAGCGTAGAGAGAGAAGTGTTTTTTATCAAAACACAAAAAAGCGGTAAAATCGCAATTAGTGTGCCTAGGACGACGTGTTTGTCAAGCGACGCGCGCAGAAGCAACGTGACCTGATGACGCATGTCAGGAACGGTTCAATAGGGAAAAGACACATGGTGAAAATGGTTGAGTTACTGTGCGTGACAGCTCACACACGTGTAGAAACTCTTAGAGCTCTTGATTTAGTGAAGCAAAGACCTCGGCTAGGGGAACGATCTCGATTAAGGAACTTGGAAAACTTGGCTCTTAGTTCTAAAGCATTGACAAAACACACTAAAGTCTTGGTCATATGGAGCCGATGTGTGATAACCTCGGTAATGAAGAATAGAGCAAGCTTTAGCCGACATGCTATATGAACGAATGATATAAGTTCCATCACTTCAGTATGCCAAGGTAATAGAACCTAGGAGATAGTTGTGGGAGCATATTTTTTGAATAACAACACGTGGCCAAGGTGGTACCGAAGTGCCAACCGAGGTGCCACGTGTCCTAGTCATGACACCTAAATGATCTTAGCTAGGCCGAAGTTACCTGCGAAGATACCAGAATCCGAGATGACCGGATAAGGGATAAGAGTCCCTGAATGGGGGAGGACTTCAGCTTGGATAAGGATAAATCTCTTAGGGAGTTTATCTTTATCTATTAAACAGTCCAGGATGAGCATTGGGCTGGAGTCCAAGGGAAGCTAGGTTTCTACAGTGCTGACTATAAAAGTAAGGCATCCTCATGGGTCTAAGGTACGTTTTTTGTTTCCTAGCTAGTGAGTTAAAGCACTATTTGCTATCTTTAAAAGATAATTGAGTACTGACTTGATCGTCGGAGTACTCCCGGATGGACGAACCATTGCCAGAGTCTTATCTTTCTGTGACATGTCGTTCGGGTGCAATCTATTCTATCAGTATTCTCTACCTGAGTACCCGTTTAACAATGTGATCAATCAAAAAACAATACACACAGTTTGAAAAGGGTAAAATCTATCAATTTTTACTTCTCTTTTTGGTGAGTACTTGTCATTATGTGGGAATATGCCCCATGTTTTTTTGGATGGGTAAGAATATGCCCAGATTGCTAGATCAGGTACAACGACCTAACTTGTGATACTTTATTATTACGAGGATTATTATAGATCATTGATTTATTTATTATTTTTACTAATTTATATTATTAGATTCCATTCCATGACAAGATATTAGGGTATTTTGGTTATAGATTTGTTTCTAAAAATTTTGAACCAATAGACTCAAGGTTAAATATATTTTTATTAAAATGATATTATTTGTTCAAAAGAGATGCCTATTTGCCCACTAGCCTACAATAATTTTTTGACCCTTTGTCAACCATGTCCTTAGCACAAAAAAATAAAATAAAATAAGATTTTGATCAAATAACGTATGGCCCAGGACTTTTCACCAACTAACTCAAGATATTATTCGTTTTTATTATTTTTGTAATGTATTTTCAAATAAGAAGTTAAATATGACTATCTACAAAAGCATTGATAAAAACAAAAATAAGATGTGTGAGACATATATCATATTTGCCCTCTATTAAACAAGTCCAACTTCTTAACAATTTATCAAACTGTGCACAAATTACAGGCTAATGGTCAAGAACATATTAAAAAATGCCAGGGTAAGCTAACATATTTTTTTGGGAAAGTACTAGTATTTAGATCAATCAAATATATAACATAAGATTGTTTTGAAAAGTTGATAAAAAGTTAATTTTTTGACTTTTTAACTTTTTTAGTGATTTTTTTGACAAAAAAATTGACTTTTAATTTATTTTTTGTGACTTTTTCTGAAAAAAAATTGATAAAAAATCAAAAAATTGACTTTTTATTAACTTTTCAAATTGCCCTATAGTGGACTGAAATAGGACAAAAATGACAGAAGTGAAGGTGAGTTTACCACGCATCCTCGAGGCTCTGGCACATATTTTAATGATTTTTGTTTTAAAATAAAAATCATTTAAATAGAAATAATAAAAAAATAATTATATTTTTATGTAGTCATAAGTACATTAGGACAACTTGCTTCCACTTCCATCATCATAAAACTATAATTATTTTTAGTTGTTTCTAAGTAAATGAAATCCTCCCAAAATTTTTAATGTCTTATTTTTTCATTAATTTCCCATTGAATCTAATTAAGGACTATTTTAGAAAGATGATTATAATCAACTTTTTAATTAAAAGTTGATTATAATTAACTTTTTGTGAAAAAAATAAGTGAATTATAATCTGAGAAGTGAATTATAACTCACTTTTCAAAAGACCCCTAACTTCTAAATCAGCCTTTCTTTTGTGAAAATTTCTTCTTAATCCTTATTAACTCATTGTAATCCTCTATGCCTCCGTTTGGCAAGGGCTTTTTCAGGCTTTTTTGGCTATTTTAGCCACAAAAAACAAAATAGGCTATTTTAGCCATAACAAACAAAACATCACATCCAACCTATAATCATTACATTCTTCTCTCACAAAAAAAGTCAAAAAAACCAAAAAGCCAAAAAGTCCTTCCCAAACCAAGCTTTTTAGCCCAAGCTAAAATAGCCAAAAAAACCAAAAAGCCAAAAAACCAACCCACTTCCCAAACGGAGGCTATATTGAGTTAATAAAAATAAGACTTATTAATTGATATTTTTTTACCCTCGTTTTAACTTTATTGCAAGAAGTTGACTACTCTGAGAAGGTGCTAGCTGAGACAGATACTACATGGGGTTGAATTTTGAAACAAATAATAATGCAAGAATAAAGTTTGTCTGGTCCCATACTTCAACGATTATACTAATCCTAAGTTGTGGCTAAAAGTACAAATAAGGCCTTGTTTGGAAAGCAGTCCGGTTAGCTAAAAAGTCAAAAAATTATTAAAAAAATTAAAAAATTAACAATTCATATTAAAAAGTCAAAAATTCTTTTTTCTTTTTACTTTTTGTATATCTTTTCGTAAAAAGTCAAAAAATCATCCCAAACATACTAATTTTTTTTAGCTAATATTTTAGTCAAATAGTCAAAAAGTTACTAAATTAGCATGTTCCAAACGAGGCGTAAGTGATATCTTCTCGAAATAATTATAAATTTATAATTTTAATTAGGGTTGGACTTCCTTCAATTCGTAATCGAATTAAGAGATGATGTTGCATCCGTGAGAGTTCACATGAGTCCCATTTCGATAATCTGAATCATTCAATATGTAGAACTCAACGAGTACTATATGGCTGTAAAACATCAAATTAATTGGATATCGACAGTTATCTCATCAAATCAGATTTCTATCAACCATTTATTTTTTCACCTTTTATTTTTTTTATACAAAACTGATTTGGTCACGTAACTATCAATATCCGATTAACGTAAGTTTTTACAGATATAGAGTCCTCGACAAGTTTTACACATAAAACGGATCGAATTATCGAAACAAGACCCGTGATGGGCTCTCACGGACCCAACAGTACTCTCCAGTCCTATCACGGATTGGAAGGAAGCCAGCCCTTTTAATTATTAAAATTTGAAAAGTTTACTACTGATTTTATTTTATTTTTTCCGAACTTGATAGTTATTTTTCTTAAAAAATACAAGAAATTACATCAGTATGTTTTGTGCTTTGTGTTTTGTATCTATTTGGTACCTGAATTTTAATTAGCTTGTAAAGCGAGGGGAGAGAGAGAAGTAGTGAATGCAAATTGATTGTACAGAAAATGAAGTTGTTCGAATCTTGTCATATAGCTCAAGGAATAAGTGTAGTAATAGTAAATTGGAACAAAGTGAGACCACTAAAACTTACCTTCCCCGTCAAGTCTATTGCAAATTATCAAATCGAAGAAAGTATGATAGTTGAAGAATCAAAATGGAAGAATTTATTTATGTTTTTTTAGAAAAAAATTAAGTGTTAAAGTGTCAGAAAATTGTTTTGTTATTATAAAAAAAAAATTTGAAATTTTTGAGTTAAATTTTGAATAGGGCTCACAATTAAAATGGGTTTGTAATCATCTCAATGAGGTGATTTTAAGTAGCAAAATTATGAATAGGTGAATGAGAGTCCAAAGTGTTCCATTTGAACATAGTAGCAACATGATAATAAAACTTAAAAACCTTATCTCACATTGATTAAAGAAAGAACCAGTTTACTATTTATAGATTCTAAATTTGCACTTGGGTTTGGATTCTAATGGGGCACTTAATTTTTGTAAAAAGGGGGACCTAGCCCAGATGTGGTCTTCCACACACGTGTATCACTGGACTATGCGAGCGAGACATGTGATCCTAAAATTAAGAGTAAGTGGAGAAATAAACAATGCTTCCGAAAGGTGAAGGTATAAATAATAAGGGCAAATTACAACCACCTTTGAAATTTGATGAGAATATAAATTTATTTTTGAAGTTTGAGAAATTATAAATTGTTTTTGAAGGTTAAATTTGCATAATAAATTAGGAAAGAATTTGTATGAAAATAAATATCTCAAAAAATAATTTATTATGAAAATATAAATCTTAAAGAGTAATTTGTAATTTCTCAAATTTCAAGAAGAAATTTATATTTTTACCAAAACTCGAATGGGTGTTTATAATTTGCCCAAATAATAATGAATAAGATGACGAGGATGTGACAACGTGGGAGGACAGAGTTGGTGGGTGCTTTTTTGTCCATTTACAGTTATTACAAATGGATGGTATGTGTATTATGCCCTTTTCTTAAAAAATAAATAAATAAATAGATAGACAGAGAGATGACGGGAAAAAACAAAAACCAAAAAATCAATTAGATGGCAAAAGAGGCCAATGTATAAAGCTTATTGGCCATTGGGGTTTAGGGGTTGGATGCTATAGAAGACTATAGGCTCCATTAGTAAAGGAGGAAGCTTCCTCTTTTTACAAGCGCTCTCTCTCTCTCACATCCAACGCCATGGTTGAATTGTTGATCGGAAACAAGAATATGAATCTCTCTCTTAAATTCAAGGTCTTCACTGCTATTCTAATAGGGCTGTGTTTCAGTGTCTCCATAGCTGAGCTTGAGAGGTTCGAACACCCTGCAAAAGCTGATGGGTCTCTTAGCGTTTTGGTGGTTGGTGACTGGGGAAGAAAAGGAAATTACAACCAATCTCAAGTTGCTCTTCAGGTCAACATCTCTCTCTTTCTCTCTTGATCACACTTCCTTCTTAAATATTAGAGGTCTTAATATAATTTCAAAATTATCATCTTCAAAGTAATTGTCAAACATTTTTGCTAAAACGTATTCATTTCATAACAAAGAAAGATTGATCCTTTTTTTCTTTTTTCTTTTTTTGTGGTTTTGTGTTTGATAGATAGTGCTATTATTATATTTAACAATTATCAATGAAAATTTCTTTTTAAGTCATAAACATTATTTACTTTGTTTGCTTTCCGGAGTTTTCAAAAAAAAAAAAAAATTAATTTTTAATTTTTTTTTTCTTATGGGCAATTCTTTAAGTGTGCAATTGCATAAACATGCACTTTCGCAAGTTTTCATAAATATATGTATACGTATGTTATCTCATAAAATTATATAAATTTTTATAAATATAAATAAGTTAATTTATAAAATTTTAAAAAATCACAACTTATTAATATTTGTGAAAAGTTAAGCAATTTTGTGAAGTAATTTCTATATTTATGACAATTTACGCAAGTACATATGATATGTCCTTAGCACACTCAAACACTTCCTCTCTTTTTTTCATTAATTTTTTTAACATCTTAATCCAAAAAAAAACAAATTTTCTTTTTAGATTTATTTATTCTACATATATTTTAAATGAGTACTTATTGATCAATTCTATTAAATAAATAATTGATAAATTTATCATTATAAATTTATTCATAAAAGTAAGAGTGCACTTGATGAATTTAAAATAGGACATATTTATAGTTTATCCAAAATATTTTATTTTTAAAGCTATGTTTAGCATAGACTTTTGGCTATTTTAACCCTAAAAAGACAAAATAAATTAAAAATTTAATAAGATAAAATGTCATATTTAATCATAGTTATTTTATTTTTTTCTTCATAAAAGTTAAAAAAATAAAAAATAAATAAATAAAAAAAACTCATTCTAAAAAAAAATTTTTTTATTTAAAAAAAAAAAAAAAGACCTAAAATTAAAAATCGAAAAGCAAGACAATATCAAAACGAAACGAAGCTTAAGGTTTTTCTACTTACATAGATCCAACTTTAAAGAAAAAATGATCACTTATAACAAACAAAAAAAATCTTAATTTTTAATTTTTCAAAAAAGATATTATTTGTGAAATTTTTCTTTGAGTGAACTTTTCTAATTTGATCTTTCTTACAAAAAAATTTAAAAATCTAGTCTAAAAGAGCATAAAATTTACAAAACCAAAAAAAAAAATGGAAAGACAACGGAACTATTTAAAAGTATTTTCAACGAGGTTTAGATGGTGGGACTAAGATTAAAATAATTAGTATATTTTATAATGTATATGTAGTAATATTACCTAGATGAACGTTTATTATTCTAGTAATTGTTTTGAAGCTTTTAAGTGGTGAATGTATGATGTTATAGTCCAGTACTTGTGTGGGGATGATTAAGAGGCTATGATATGTAAACCAATTAGATCTCATAATTCTATTTGAATAGGACAAGTTATTGGATGTCATTGCGTTGGGCCATGTGGTGTTGTGGAACATGGTTACATTGCATGGCATCATTAATCTTAACGACTTTACTTACTAATAGGACAATTTTAGTCTTCACTCATCAAAAATCCAATGACCACTCACTAATCAGTTTTATTAATTAAATTTATTTTTAATGTTATAAATTAATTATTATAAATTTATTATAAATTAAATAGATAATAAATTTATTAATAGAATTTCATGAGTAATGAGTCTATAAATATGAGGTTGTTGAATATTTATCTGATACGAATTAAAAGGCTAATATATCCCGTCAAAAAGATAACTTATTATAACATACCCACAATAAGATATTATGTATGTTAGTCATAATCTGGTATATGTGGTGACGTTTTTGTGAGTGGATGCATTGTCAACCAAAAAAAGAAAAAAATATTCTCTCAAATTATTATTACTTCTGTAAACGGTTATAGAGAGTTGGGTAATAGTTTGGGAAAATATTCACTTTATTATGGACATATATTTTTACTTTAAACTTTTCTAACTTTGTTTTTTTTTTTTCCTTTGCATTTTATGTCCATGCTTTGAATTAGTGTTAAACAATTGACTGACTTTTTCGGGGGTATTATTTTCAATATTGAATCACTTCATCTAGATTTTGCTGAGAACGATCTGGATTATATAATTTTATTTTTAATAAATAATTCACAGATGTGCAAAACAGGATGATGAATATATATATATATATATTATATATATATATATATTAGTTGTTAATATATGACTAGCTCAATTACTAGCTATTATAAAGCTCACAACTGGTGAAGGTTAGAAACTTTAGCTTCAAGTGAAAGCATGACAAAATATAAGATAGGTATGAAAGTAGTGAAGAAGGTGGTATAATTCCATTAGATTCTGTGTGCTCTCTCTTCATATTATAGGACAAGTTTGTACTTACCTTTTTTGTAATTTGTGGGAGATGGAGAGTCACATTAGGGGCCAAATTTTTGCCTTTCAGTCCAAATCAACATTACGTTACTAATTTTTTTCTTTTTTTGATTGCTTCTGTGTATTGAATAAAATATTAAATTTTCAGCATTTTTCTCTTTTTTTTCTTCTTTGGGGCTTTGTATGAATGCCATAGTTTTAAAATTGATTTTCAAAATAATATTATAATTTTCTGCATTTTTTTACTTTGTTTTATTTTCTTTGGCATTTGATGCCCTGTTTTAAATTGGGATTATAATAATAAGAAGACGATGTAACACTTTATCTTTGATCAATTGGTTGACTTTTAATATTATCAAATTTTGGTTTGTGGTTTGGCTAGTTGATCAACTGACGTAGAATTTTTCTGAGAAAAAAACAAATACCATTTTAATGAGTTATTTTTCTGAATAATTAAAATATTTAAATAAATATTTTGCAGATGGGCAAAACAGGAGAAAGTCGGACATAGATTTCATCATTTCCACCGGTGATAATTTTACGAAGATGATTGACTGGAGTAGATGATCAGCATTTGAAGAGTCTTTAGCAATATTTACACCTGCAAGTTTACAAAAACAGTGGTACACAGGTGAATTCAAGCTTCAAATTAAGATTGTTATTGCAAAACTTATTTTTCTTTAGCATTAAATAAATACTTAAATCTTTAAAATCTTTTTTTTTTTTTTTTTTTTTTTTTTTTGTTTTGCTGAAGTTTTGGGCAACCATGACTATAGAGGAGATGTTTTGGCACAAATAAATCCCATCCTTACAAAAAAGGATAGGAGATGGCTTTGCCTCAGATCTTATATTCTCAATGCAGGTGAAGTAAATAAGACCCTTTTAATTTTGAAATCTCTTATTTATTTATACAAAAGATTAAATACTTTATCAAATTACATTTGACATATATATATTCACTTTCTTTTACATGTTGAACAGAAATCGTGGAATTCTTCTTCGTGGATACAACTCCGTTCCGAGATAAATACTTTACTGAGACAGACCATACTTACGACTGGCGAGGCGTGCTTCCTAGGAAGGAATACCTCTCAAATCTCTTGAAGGTGAATTGATACTAACATGAATAGCTGGTTCCTACGCACATTATATTACTTGGCCTAAGAAAACTTTTTTTTTTCTTTTGTTTCTGAAATGTTTATGAAACAAAAAATTAGGTTGGAAAAAATCAAATGCCAAGTACATATGCTAAAGAATTGAGATGGGTACTCTAATGTGAAATAAATGAACATTTTTTTGACCATTGATTTGTTATAGGATGTGGATTCAGCCATAAGTGAATCAAGCGCAAGATGGAAAATTGTAGTTGGTCACCATACTATGAGAAGCGCTGGAAAACATGGTGACACAGTAGAGCTCGTAGCCAAACTTCTCCCAATACTTCAGGTAATATTACAAACAATGAAGTTTCAACTTTTTGCCTATGAAAATTATGCTTCAAGCTCCAATATTTAGTTACCTAAGTGATCCCATATTAATTTCTCAGGCAAACAATGTTGATCTTTACATTAATGGACACGACCATTGTTTGCAACACATCAGTAGTCCTGACAGGTAACATTTATACTAGTCAAACTATTATAAGATATAGTTGAACTTTTGAAAACAAGAGAAATGGCTTGATTAAAAGTTACTAAATTGGCTCAAATTCATAATCTTATACTATGATTGTTTGCAGTCCACTTCAATTTTTAACAAGTGGTGGTGGCTCGAAGGCATGGAGGGGTGATGTCAGTTGGTGGGATCCAAAGGAAATGAAGTTGTACTATGATGGACAAGGCTTTATGACTCTCCAAATTACTCTAAACGAAATTGATGTTGTATTTTATGATATTATTGGCAATGTTTTACACAAATGGAGTGTAACCAAGCAGGTTTACGCTGCTGAATAGAGAGGGTCACAGGAAAGGACATGCACTTGCAGATCTTATTTAATTATTATGTTTGTTGTAAAACTTAAATTAGTCATGGGGGATACGTAAGTGAAACTTATTATTGTATAATGGTTTGTTTAATAGATCGGATTGTTGTATTGAAAGTAATTTTCTCATTGCTAATTGCTAGAGATAAAATGCTGGCTAAAGCTCTATGTTTAATGGTGTACCTAAATGATGACTAAATTTTATCACCATACAAGTATGCAAACTATCCATCAAAAAAGTATATGTCTGTAGACACCTCATTTTTGACCGACCTTAAGAGTCAGACGTCATCGATTGAGCGCTCAGTGATGACACATGTTGTGCTCGTTCTGAGGTTACAGAGTCTCGGCTGAGAGCCTTGCCTTCGGACTTCGGGACTCTTTTGTGCTTTGCCTCGGTTTGCGAACCAGGTTCTGTTTTCTTTTCCCGAAGGGAGGGAGAGGTCTCGTAGACCATCTCTCAATGGTCGTAGGCTACGTTTCGTGGTCGTAGACTACTGTTCCCGTTTGGAGACCAGTTTCCGGTTTTCGGAGCCGTCGGCCGTGCGCCTCGGTTCAGAACCGCTTAACTTTCTCCGTTTGCTCCGGTTTTTGGTACACACCTTGTTTCCTCTCTCTAGAGGGACACTGTGGCCCAGGAGACCACCTTCGTGGTCGCACGCCACTTTCGATGCTTAACAACCTGTTTTCGGGGCACCCGGTTGCGCGTTTTGGCCCTCGAACCCTCGTTTTGCATTCGTCTTGGTTCATTTTTGGCATGGACCTTGTTTTCATTGTTTGGGAGGTGGTACAAGGGTGGGAGACCACATTTTCTCCTTGGAGATCACTTTTCTCCCATCAGCCGATTTTCTTGACAGGTAAGTGGTCTCTCTCACTTTTGGGGCACAATTACTGGTTTCCCACCACACCACTAGCTTGCATTCACTTGGGAGACCACCCTAGGAGGCCACCGACCAGCTGAACCTTTTGACCCTGGTCGGCCAACCAGGGGCAGTGGTCGGCCGACCACCTGAACTGGTCGGCCAGCCTTCTCCTTTTCTGTCTCACTGAGTTGATGCCAGCTGTGCCAACTGGAAACCTCAGATTGCATCCTCCGTATGGAGGATATTTAAAGTTGGTTTTTAGCTTCTTAGAGAAGCTTTGAACCCTCTTGGCTATAAGAGAGGGCCTCTCCCTCACTTGCAAGGGTTCAGAATTTGTTTAGATGCATACAAGTTGTATCTCTCTCTTTCTCTCTATTTTTGCTTCAAAAGACCCTTGTTCTTGCCCCCTTTACACACCACCTCACAACCACACACTTCCTCCATCACCCTAAGGTTCTTGGAGCTGATTTTCAGAGGTTGAAGGCCTGCATTTTTGGTCCATAAGCTGCTGGTGCTTCTTGGCTACAAGGTAACACATTTTTCCCTCTTTTGGCATTATTTTGCTTCATATTTTAGCTTTACTTGCAAGCATTTTCGAGCTTTTTCATAAACTGAAAAAAGTCTTATTTTGAGGTGCATTACATGTTTGTTTAAGGTCATTTTTCTGTTGGGGGTCATCTACCCTCTTGCATGCTTGTTTTCACCTTGTTTTGAGCCATGCACTTAAGCCTTTGCATTGGCCTTTGTTGGCCCTTTTGAACACTAAAATCCAGTGGATTTTTAGTGGTTATTATGTGTTTTT
>NW_021024562.1:120043-241658 GCF_004153795.1 Camellia sinensis
AACATTCTTTAGAATTGTAAAATTTTACAGTTTCATAACGTGTTTTTTAATTTTTTTTTTTTTCATAACATTTTTTTTTTCTGCTATACATTCTTTTTAACATTTTTTCCGACGAAGAAGATGAATGGATTTACTTAGATCTGATATAGATCTACTCTGATCTACATCAGATCTGAGTAGATCTACACAGATTTGGTTAGATATCCGTCTTTCCCCTTCGATTTTTTTTTTTTTTCTCTCTCTGCTATACACTTCTGTTTTTCTGTTCTAATGGTGAAAATTTTCTAATTCTGAACAAGCAGTTTTCGGGTTTTAGTTACAGGCAGTGAAAACTGCAAAATTTTGCAGTTTTCACTGCCTGTAACTAAAACTCGAAAACTGTTTGTTCAGAATTCGAAAATTTTCTCCATTAGAGCAGAAAAACAGAAGTGTATAGTAGAGAGAGAAAAAAAAAAGAAATCGAAGGGGAAAGACGGATGTCTAACCAAATCTGTGTAGATCTACTCAGATCTGATGTAGATCTGAGTAGATCTATATCAGATCTAAGTAGATCCATTCATCTTCTTCGTCGGAAAATATATCGTCTTCTTCGTCGGAAAAAATGTTATAAAGAATGTATAGCAGAAAAAAAAAATGTTATGAAAAAAAAAATTAAAAAACATGTTATGAAACTGTAAAATTTTACAGTTCTAAAGAATGTTATAAAACTGCAAAATTTTACAGTTTTAAACCATGATTCATTCCAGCACCCAAAAAAAAATTTGAAACTGCAAAATTTTACAGTTTTCACTGCCTGTAACTAAAACTCGAAAACTGCTTGTTCAGAATTCGAAAATTTTCTCCATTAGAACAGAAAAACAGAAGTGTATAGCAGAGAGAGAAAAAAAAAAGAAATCGAAGGGGAAAGACGGATGTCTAACCAAATCTGTGTAGATCTACTCAGATCTGATGTAGATCTGAGTAGATCTATATCAGATCTAAGTAGATCCATTCATCTTCTTGGTCGGAAAATATATCATCTTCTTCGTCGGAGTTGATTTCAATGCTTGGTGGTTATCAATGAACTCCGATCAATGGAGAAAGATATGATCACCGGTGATCCTCTTCCATGACAAACACGGTGACAGAAAAATGTAAAAAAAAAAACGAGAGAGGAAGGGAAGCAAAAAGCAAAGAGAGAGGAAAGGACTTTTGGGTGTAGTGAAAAAGTTATGGGATTAAATAGAGATCACATGTTTCCCATGGGACCTAGGGGTAATTTCCCCTTTTACTTTTTTGATTTTTTTGTGAAAGAAGAGTGTAATGATTATGAGTTGGATGTGATGTTTTGTTTATTGTAGCTAAAATAGCCTATTTTGTCTTTTGTGGCTATTTTAACCAAAAAAAATTCCAAAAAGCCTCTTCCCAATCAGAGGCAATATATCATATGTTAGTACACTAATTAGTTTATCAATTGGTGTGTAGAACACCGCCATAAATTTTTTGAAAAGAATTACAAAACCATGAAAATTAGGTTTGCACTACTTAATGAGGAATTTTGTGCCTGTGCAAACCCAACCCATCCTAAACATTGGGCCTATATACCAAGCTTGTCGATTGGGCATCTATATATATGTGGACTGTTTTATATAAAAAAATGTCAGCAAACTAGTTTCTAAAAAAATAACATAAAAATCATATAATCTACAGATAACAACAAAAAATTTAGAAATGCCAAGAGAGAAAAATAGCAATTTGTGACGACTTACAAGAATCAGGAAACAAACATAAACTTTCAGCCTTCAAAAATTTCAATTACTAGTTTAGTTGCCCATGGTGGGTTGGGTTGTTACCTGTTAGATTGGCAACACTTTATGTTTTTTGTTTTCATTTCCAATTTCTATTTTTTTATTTTTTATTTTTTATTTTTTTTTTTAAAGACAAAAACTTGTTTGTTGATTCCAAATTTTAAAAAAAAAAGAAAAAAGAAGAAAGTGTTTTCATTTGTTTCAAAAGAGAAATCTCAATCTTTCCTACTTCACCCATCACCTTCGCCCACCACCCCAAGGACCTCTGACATTGCCAATCAATTAACCATCAATGATCTCTAGGCAGCTTCAATGTCTGATCAGCCACCGTCTCTGATCTTTGGCAATCCTCTAGTCACTCTTTAACATCTTGCAACACTCTAATAACCAACTTCGGTGGCCACCTCACAGTCACCACCTCTGATAACTCATTAAACATGTTTTTATTTATAAAATAATTTTTACACTAAATTTTGTCCCTCTCCACCTCCTCACATTCCACCATCAATCACCACCACCTCTCCGCAACTCCCCACCGGTCGTTTCCTTCTCTCCACCCACCGCCACCACTAGTAAGTTCTCCAACCACGATTCTGTGCAGTAATGCTTATATTGTAAAACTTAGCTGGGTAATTCACAATCATTCTATTAACATAATTTGATGTTAAAATAGCATGGAAGAGAATCTAAAAAAAGTAAAATTGTAGTGAAAACTTGGAAATGTAAGTGATCATCTGTGGTTATACATGCAGTCATGAAGCAAAATTTTAATTGGGCTGTGTTCTGAGTTGGCTAGGTTGCTGGCTAGGCCCTAAATATGCAGGAGTTATTAGGCTAGGCTCTGTTTAGTGTTATTAGTAAACAGAAGTTATATAATCTATAGTTGTCGATTCTGGTTCAGACATTGTTTCAGTTGGGGAAATTAGTATTCAGTGGAAATTATATAAAATTATTACATGAAAAAGCTTATGATTTTAATTATTAATATTTATATAGTTTACCACTTATTTGTAGATATTTTTTGAAACTTCCCCTGGCCTGAAATTTCCCCAATTCAGTTCGAGTTTAACATTGGGTTTTTTATTGGCTTTTTAGCTTTTTGATTTTAAAATCTAAAGAAGTTAATGTGTTTGGGGTTACTAAAAAAATTTCTTTTTGTAGCCTTTTGCAAACAGATTTTTTTCTTTGTAGCTTCGAGCAATTTCAATGGTCAAAGCCAAATTGGCATTGCTAAAGTTAGTTTTTGTCTTGCTAAGGAAAAAAAAGAAGAAAAAAACTATTTTTTAGTTATACCACTCTAATGGCTCACATACTATTTTTATACAACCAATTCCCATATCAATTTTTGGCCATTGTTTTACTTCTCAAAAAGGTTTCTGTGATCGTAATTTAGTTTTGTTAATGCGGCAAAAATGCCTTTGCCGAACTTCAAGCCAAATTTGGCTTTGCCAATTTTTGGCAAGACATTTGGCTCACCATTGGAGGAGTATTTTTAAAATGTGAAGCCAAAAAATGGCTTTCACGAGCTTTATAACTTTGTCATTGGAGTTGCTATTATTTAGCCAAAAGTAGCATTTTTAGCTCATCCCAAACAGGGTGATTTTTTTCTCCACCAAGTAACAATGACTAGAAAAATGCAAACCGAGTTGTAGGACAAGGTATTTGTGTGCCTTTTGGAACTTTATTATTCCTCCTTGGAACAAATTATCACAAATACAACAATGTAATTGAGATACTGGATCAATTCTTTGCTCTATGCTTGAGTGTTAGCTTGATTTGCTTATTCAGATCAGTTGAGAATCCTGTCTTCACTTTTGGTGTTTTGGTGAATTTTTGTTGAGGTTTGCATTTCAGGTGGTTGCATAGAATGGGGATAAGGAAAGGCGTGGGGTTTGGGGCTTGAATTTTTGGACTGTATGTATGCGTAGCATTTTTTTTGTATTTTTTATCAGTTTTTTAAGTTACGGTAGTTGGTAGGTATGGTACTTGGGTGAAATGAGATTGGGACGGTGGGGTTTGGGAGCTTGAGTTTTTGGGCTATGCCTGTCTGTTTTGCTGGAAAAGAAGGCTACTTGGAGTATTTTTTGTGCATTTTTTTTTTCCATTGAATAGTATGAAATACCGCTTAAACAAGGACTCCCTCCAACTGATCAAAATATTTCAATTATTCATACTTTATAGAGGCTCGACTACAAGGACTTAAAAAAATTAAACCAAAGTTATAAATTAATATAAACCTCCCCTTAACTGCTTGAACTACAAAACCCCTATGGCTTTGTTTCTGTACTATAGGTTGGAGAAACTAGATAGAGTGAAATCCTTTAAATCTTGTCATAGCCTCGCGTGTGAGCTCACTTCACTTGATGTTAGAAGACTAACGCACACCAAATTACTAAAGAAGGACAAAATGGTAAATGCCAATGTTGTATACATGCATGTATACTTTGATTAATTCATGTCTACATGTGTTGATTGAAATGTAAATTTTTATAATTCTCGATTACCCAAAGGAAATGTGACAAGTTGTTGAAAGGTTAAGGTGTTTGGCTATTTGAAGTTATTGGCCACCTTTTTGGAATTTGGCTTCTTGTAGTTGCAATGCATTCAAATTACCTCAAACTCTTGCCAAATCTCAATGTATATATACATATGTATCTTCTAGCCTTTTTATTTATATATTTGTACGAAGTAGATCAACTTTCTCCAAAGATCAATACTAATTTTTATTTTGTGTGTGGCCTACAGATAACTATGTTGAAGAGAAAGGTCAATCGTCCTTGCACTAGGTCTGAAGTGTCGCGTCAACGTACAGTTCAGACAGCCAATGCCTCCCCTTCACAAACACCATCACAGGTCTCTCCACCACAAATGCTTTCGGCAAAACCACCATCACAGGTGCCTCTGTCACAACGTGACTCAGAAACAATGGCGGGTCAAGATGAATGCGTGTGTAATGATGGGAGTGAGGGAGTAGCTGGTGACGAAGGCTGTGAAGGAGGCTCTTGTGATGTAGTTGCTGATGATGGCTGTGAAAGAGGTGCCTGCCTGTGGTGATGGTTGTGACAGAGGCTGTAACGCCCTAAAAATAATAACATTAAACCCATTAAATAAGACATTCATTGACATATGAAATAACCACACTCTTCTATTCATCAGAGTTTCATTACAAAAGTATTACATGTTAACAACAAAAGCAAATGCCCTATGAGCTTATAACTTTCCAAGTTAACACTTGGTTACAACAAAAGAGCTCACACGCGAGGCTATGACAAGATTTAAAGGATTTCACTCTATCTAGTTTCTCCAACCTATAGTACAGAAACAAAGCCATAGGGGTTTTGTAGTTCAAGCAGTTAAGGGGAGGTTTATATTAATTTATAACTTTGGTTTAATTTTTTTAAGTCCTTGTAGTCGAGCCTCTATAAAGTATGAATAATTGAAATATTTTGATCAGTTGGAGGGAGTCCTTGTTTAAGCGGTATTTCATACTATTCAATGGAAAAAAAAAAAATGCACAAAAAATACTCCAAGTAGCCTTCGCCCCCCGCCGGACCTCTACACATGCCTTCCCTCCCTCTCTTTCTCTCTCTCTGCCAGAACCCTACAGAATCTCCACCACCCCCGCTGCCGCCGAACCATTCGTCTCCAGATTCGCTGCCGACGAACCCAGAAAGGGCTCCGACGTCCTCGTTGAAGCGCTCGAGCGCGAAGGCGTGACAGACGTCCAAACTCGAGCATGCCGACCATGTTCTCCGACTTCATCTATCTCAGCGCTCCAGATCTCTTTCGCATCTTTCCTCCTTCACCCTCCTCACTCTTCCATCACCGCATGAACTCCCACCGCATGACCTCCCACCTCGTGAAGCTCACGAAGTGTAGAAGACATTCTTCAGGTCCTCATAGTTTTTCGCTGTTGCGTCTCTGGAGTTGGATTTTGCACTTCTGTTTCCCGAACGGCATATTCTTCTTCGTGTTTTGCCCGTTCTTGTTGTCTTGGCAATATCAACTAAGAAAGATAGTGCATCACTATATAAGAGGGTGGAAATTCACAGACTGCTTTACATTGGCGACATGACCCACGTGGTCTAACTTTTTCTTTTTTTTTTCTTATTATTATTATTCTTATTATATCCAATAATCACTCCACTCACCTTTTTCACAAAACACCAAACCAAAACACAAAAAAAAAAAAAAAAAAAAAAAAAAAAAAAAAAAAAAAAAAAAAAAAAAAAAAAAAAAAAAAAAAAAAAAAAAAAAAAAAGCACGAACAGCTACACATGCACTCCACCCACTCCCTCTCTCTCTGGTCCCTTTCTCTCTCCCCCATACTCCCTTTAATCATCTCCATCTTTTTTTATAATATATTTCCCCTTCTCTTCTTCTTATTATTTTTTTTTTATATCACACCTCTCAACATGTTTTTTCATATCACCCATCCGGCGCACATGGGTCTGAGTCCAAAAAAAAAAAAAACAAACAAAAGCCGCAGAGGAAGATCTGCACACCAAACTCATTTTATTCATGTCGGGGCTCACCCCGATCACCATGTTTCCACATCCAAAAAAAAACAAAAAAAAAAAAAAAAAAAACAAAACAAAACAAAACAAAACAAAACAAAACAACATACACACCAACACCCACATTCACAGGTGGGATTTTTCTTGCCGGTGTTGCCTCCGTGTTTCCCACTCCACTGGGCATGATCACTACTCCCTGCTCCTCCACTGCAGCATATGGCGGCCCTCCAAATCGGAACATTACGGTGGCCTTCCGCTTCAGCTCCTTGTTTTCCGTCTTTAGCACGCTTATCTCTGCTCGCGCATCCTTATACATGCGTTGGAGCAGAGCCAGCTGGGAGTTTAATTGCTGCACCTCATTTGTCCTACTCTGCAGCCGGTGCGACAAGTTTGTGACCGCCGTCATGGACTCCACACATGCCTTCAAAGTATACTGATTAGCCTCCACATCCGTTTGCACTGCCATTTTTTGCTCCACCGACCGCATCGGAAAGTTCAATGGAGCAAACTCCGGGGCGCTTGGTTGAGGTTCCAGTGCCACCGCACCAGTTTTCTCTCTTGTTGACTCGTTGAGGTCTGGAAAGAGAGTAAGCAGACCACGGGACGACGAAGCCATCTCTCGCAACAGAGTGTTACAGACTATCTCTCTCAGCACAACGAAGCGTTTTTCAGAAGTTTTTCTTCGCAAGTTGTTTGTGTTCTGCCTCGGCCTCAGGCTCCGTCTTGGTTAAATAGCCGAGGCAGCCACGCACATTGCGCGCCTCTTGACGCCAGACAAACGGGCACGCCAGCCAAGGCACTCACGTGCCTCGCCATCATATCTGGCACGCCTTTTGATGCATCGGGCACGCCTTTTGATGGCACGCCTTTTGACAGATTGGGCACACCTTTTGAGGGCACGACTTTTGAGGTCTCGATATCTATATCCATGTATATCTTTTGGGCAGCCTATCTACACACTCATACAGTGTCTTCTACACCGGTCAGCTTTTACATTGGTCCGACATGACCCCGTAAACTGTCCCGACATTGATTCCGGTCAGCTTCTACAACGGTCCGACATGACCCCGTAAACTGTCTGACACGCCCATACCGTGTCTCCTACAACGGTCTGACACGACCATACCGTGTCTCCTATCCTGTTTTGTTTTTTATTTATCAGCTATGAGAAGCGCTGGACAACATGGCGACACAGTAGAGCTCGTAGCCAAACTTCTTCCAATACTTCAGGTAATATTACAAACAATGAAGTTTCAACTTTGTGCCTGTTAAACCCACTAAACCTAACCCACTACACCACTACCACCTCACCTACTCCACTAAACCTAACCCACTACACCACTACCACCTCCACTTCACCCCCTACCACCTACACCTACTCCTCACCTACTCTCCCAAAACCTCTCCTATATAATACATCCTTGTAATATACAAAATGTACAAATCAATCAATACAATCAATAATATACATCAATTTATTTAACAGTGCCTTTGAAAATTATGCTTCAAGCTACAATATTTTGTTACGTAAGTGATCCCATATTAATTTCTCAGGCAAACAATGTTGATCTTTACATTAATGGACACGACCATTGCTTGCAACACATCAGTAGTCCTGACAGGTAACATTTATACTAATCAAACTATTATAAGATATAGTTGAACTTTTGAAAACAAGAGAATTGGCTTGATTAAAAGTTACTAAATTGGTTCAAATTCATAATTTATTTTATACTATGATTGTTTGCAGTCCACTTCAATTTTTAACAAGTGGTGGTGGCTCGAAGGCATGGAGGGGTGATGTCAGTTGGTGGGATCCAAAGGAAATGAAGTTGTACTATGATGGACAAGGTTTTATGACACTCCAAATTACTCTAAATGAAATTGATGTTGTATTTTATGATATTATTGGCAATGTTTTACACAAATGGAGTGTAACCAAGCAGGTTTACGCTGCTGAATAGAGATGTTCACAGGAAAAGACATGCACTTGCAGATCTTATTTAATTATTAAGTTTGTTGTAAAACTTAAACTAGTCATGGAGGATATGTAAGTGAAACTTATTATTGTATAATGGCTTGCTTAATAGATCGGATTGTTGTATTGAAAGTAATTTTCTCATTGCTAATTGCTAATTGCTAATTGCTATAGATAAAATGCTGGCTAAAGCTCTATGTTTAATGGTGTACCTAAATGATGACTAAATTTTATCACCATACAAGTATGCCAACTATCCGTCAAAAAAGTATATGCCAAACTATGTTTGGACTTCATATATACCCTAATTTCTCCATTAAATGCTAAGAAAATTTATTTTCAACGAACTTGTGACGCCATGTTACCATTTAATAAGACATACGAGAGAACATGCTAATTAAGTCGTAGGAATATAGTAATGAAGACATGAAAGGGAGGATTGCATGAAATCAATAATTTGACTTTCATTTGTGAGTTATGACAAAAGATACAAAAACTTTAAACAAATATATATGGATTTTGGGAATTGTGATCATCTTCATTCTAAAGTTGTAATGGAAGATCTCAGTCTTATTAGTAGTATATGAGGATGGATATTGTCTAGATTGAGCAAAGTTTAAATTAGGTTTGCACTACTTAATGAGGAATTTTGTGCCTGTGCAAACCCAACCCATCCTAAACATTGGGCCTATATACCAAGCTTGTCGGTTGGGCATCTATATATATGTGGACTGTTTTATATAAAAAAAGTGATAAGTTCCATGTAACAAGTTTAAAACCCAACTAATCCCAAAACAAAATACTTACACCAATTAGTCCAACACATTTTTAATTGTTACCAAAAAATCTTCTTCTTTTTTTTTTAAATTTATAGACACTGTTCACATCTTACTACCGTCGGACTTCCGTTTAACGGTCGCCGGAGACTCACCGGAATGTCTAGAATATTGCCGGAAAAAAAAAATTAAAAGACATGTTATGAAACTGTAAAATTTTACAATTCTAAAGAATGTTATAAAACTGCAAAATTTTACAGTTTTAAACCATGATTCATTCCAGCACAAAAAAAAAAAATTTGAAACTGCAAAATTTTACAATTTTCACCGCCTGTAACTAAAACTCGAAAACAGCTTGTTCAGAATTCGAAAATTTTCTCCATTAGAACAGAAAAATAAAAGTGTATAGCAGAGAGAGAGAAAAAAAAAAGAGATCGAAGGGGAAAGACGGATGTCTAACCAAATCTGTGTAGATCTACTCAGATCTGATGTAGATCTGAGTAGATCTATATCAGATCTAAGTAGATCCATTCATCTTCTTCGTCGGAAAATATATCATCTTCTTCGTCGGAGTTGATTTCAATGCTTGGTGGTTATCAATGAACTCCGATCAATGGAGAAAGATATGATCACCGGTGGTCCTCTTCCATGACAAACACGGTGACAGAAAAATGTAGAAAAAAAAACGAGAGAGGAAGGGAAGCAAAAAGCAGAGAGAGAAAGGAAAGGACTTTTGGGTGTAATGAAAAAGTTATGGGATTAAATGGAGATCACATGTTTCCCATGGGACCTATGGGTAATTTCCCCATAAAAAAATGTCAGCAAACTAGTTTCTAAAAAAATAACATAAAAATCATATAATCTACAGATAACAACAAAAAATTTAGAAATGCCAAGAGAGAAAAACAGCAATTTGTAACGGAAAATGTCTCGTAGCTCAATTTTTGTGGCTCAAAAGTGGCTCAAATGGCCAAAACGACGTCGTTTTGGCCATTTTTATGTTGTTCTGTACTCAAAACGACGTCGTTTTGGCCATTTGAGCCACTTTTGAGCCACAAAATTTGAGCTACGTAGCATTGCCGATTTGTAACGACTTACAAGAATCAGGAAACAAACATAAACTTTCAGCCTTCAAAAATTTCAATTACTAGTTTAGTTGCCCATGGTGGGTTGGGTTGTTACCTGTTAGATTGGCAACACTTTATGTTTTTTGTTTTCATTTCCAATTTCTATTTTTTTATTTTTTATTTTTTATTTTTTTTTTTAAAGACAAAAACTTGTTTGTTGATTCCAAATTTTAAAAAAAAAAGAAAAAAGAAGAAAGTGTTTTTATTTGTTTCAAAAAAGAAATCTCAATCTTTCCTACTTCACCCATCACCTTCGCCCACCACCCCAAGGACCTCTGACATTGCCAATCAATTAACCATCAATGATCTCTAGGCAGCTTCAATGTCTGATCAGCCACCGTCTCTGATCTTTGGCAATCCTCTAGTCACTCTTTAACATCTTGCAACACTCTAATAACCAACTTCGGTGGCCACCTCACAGTCACCACCTCTGATAACTCATTAAACATGTTTTTATTTATAAAATAATTTTTACACTAAATTTTGTCCCTCTCCACCTCCTCACATTCCACCATCAATCACCACCACCTCTCCGCAACTCCCCACCGGTCGTTTCCTTCTCTCCACCCACCGCCACCACTAGTAAGTTCTCCAACCACGATTCTGTGCAGTAATGCTTATATTGTAAAACTTAGCTGGGTAATTCACAATCATTCTATTAACATAATTTGATGTTAAAATAGCATGGAAGAGAATCTAAAAAAAGTAAAATTGTAGTGAAAACTTGGAAATGTAAATGATCATCTGTGGTTATACATGCAGTCATGAAGCAAAATTTTAATTGGGCTGTGTTCTGAGTTGGCTAGGTTGCTGGCTAGGGCCTAAATATGCAGGAGTTATTAGGCTAGGCTCTGTTTAGTGTTATTAGTAAGCAGAAGTTATATAATCTATAGTTGTCTATTCTGGTTCAGACATTGTTTCAGTTGGGGAAATTAGTATTCAGTGGAAATTATATAAAATTATTACATGAAAAAGCTTATGATTTTAATTATTAATATTTATATAGTTTACCACTTATTTGTAGATATTTTTTGAAACTTCCCCTGGCCTGAAATTTCCCCAATTCAGTTCGAGTTTAACATTGGGTTTTTTATTGGCTTTTTAGCTTTTTGATTTTAAAATCTAAAGAAGTTAATGTGTTTGGGGTTACTAAAAAAATTTCTTTTTGTAGCCTTTTGCAAACAGATTTTTTTCTTTGTAGCTTCGAGCAATTTCAATGGTCAAAGCCAAATTGGCATTGCTAAAGTTAGTTTTTGTCTTGCTAAGGAAAAAAAAGAAGAAAAAAACTATTTTTTAGTTATACCACTCTAATGGCTCACATACTATTTTTATACAACCAATTCCCATATCAATTTTTGGCCATTGTTTTACTCCTCAAAAAGGTTTCTGTGATCGTAATTTAGTTTTTGTTAATGTGGCAAAAATGCCTTGGCCGAACTTCAAGCCAAATTTGGCTTTGCCAATTTTTGGCAAGACATTTGGCTCACCATTGGAGGAGTATTTTTAAAATGTGAAGCCAAAAAATGGCTTTCACGAGCTTTATAACTTTGTCATTGGAGTTGCTATTATTTAGCCAAAAGTAGCATTTTTAGCTCATCCCAAACAGGGTGATTTTTTTCTCCACCAAGTAACAATGACTAGAAAAATGCAAACCGAGTTGTAGGACAAGGTATTTGTGTGCCTTTTGGAACTTTATTATTCCTCCTTGGAACAAATTATCACAAATACAACAATGTAATTGAGATACTGGATCAATTCTTTGCTCTATGCTTGAGTGTTAGCTTGATTTGCTTATTCAGATCAGTTGAGAATCCTGTCTTCACTTTTGGTGTTTTGGTTGGCTGGAGAGGAAGCAGACTCAAGTTGGAACCTACCAAACTGAAGGCTGATGGATGTAATAGAAGTATTGCGAAGCCAGGTGATGATCTGATAGTTTTTACTATCCCAATCTTCTAGTCGGTCGATATATTTGGCAGCGGAGTCCGTGGCAGTGGATTCTGTGGTTGCTGGGACTGGTTTGCACACATCCCCAGTAATGATACGCCAAAGTTTCTTGCCTTTGAGGAAGCCAGACATGGCTTGTGCCCAAAGGACATAATTAGTCCCGTCAAGAATAACGGAAATAGGGTGATTAGAGGAATCCGGGCGATCCATGAGGGAAAAATAGCACAATGGAGGTAGAATCTGAAAAAACCGAGGTTACCAGTGAATTCAGAAGGCCGAAATTAGTGGGAAAAAGAGTAAAACGACCCAAAATATGACCACAGAGGCACAGAAATGAGAGGCAAAGGGCGCGGCGCACGTTAGCAAGAAAGGGCGCGGCGCACGTTAGCAAAACAGGCCAGGCAGTGCACGGTAGCAGAGAGGCTGACGTGTGCTGACGTCAGAAACACGCGGCGCACGTTAGCAAGGTAGTGCGCGGCGCAGGTTAGCAAAACAGGCCAGGCAGTGCACGGTAGCAGAGAGGCTGACGAGTGCTGACGTCAGAAACACGCGGCGCACGTTAGCAAGGTAGTGCGCGGTGCACGTTAGCACGGGACAGTGTGGAGGACGCGTGGAGCGTGTGTGAGGCGGAAGGCGGAGGCAGGCGACGCGCCGTTCACAGAAGTGGCGCGTGAGAGCGCGTGTAACGTCGGATTGGACTGAAATTGGTGGCGTTGGAATCGTCCGGATGAGACGAAGGCTCTGGTGTGGTGAAAACTGTATTTCAGAGATGGACGAAAAAAAAAAAGATACAGATGAAATGCAATCTGCAGAAAAATATGTTGGAAGAAGAGGCTAGGCAAAAAACCTGCGCTCTGATACCATATAAGAAATTGAGAGAGATTGAGAGAGCAAATATTAGCTCTGTGTTTTTGTATATATCATACAAGAGACTGAGCTCTCTCTATTTATAGAGAGGAGAAGGTGACCGAAAGTGTATATTACAATACATTAAACTATAGTTAAAGCTTTTTTGTGTGCTGGTGTGTGCTAGTGGGTGTGTGCTGGTGTGTGCTTTACAGTGTGATCCGAACATGTGATGCTAGTGGGTGTGTGCTGGTGTGTGCTTTACAGTGTGTATTGTATTGTATAACATGTGATGCTAGTATAACATGGGTAACAGTTACAATATACTGCATTATTTTTGTCTAACATTCTCATTTTTGTTATTTATTAGGTCCAACAACGTTTGACATAGATAGGACCAAGTGTGGTCGAGGTATGCTAAGGGAATAAAGGAGTAGGGCACTGGAGTCAGAGTGGATGCACAGTTTGATGCTACCTTTGAACCAGTAGGGGACAGAGCTGCCTCGCTTAAGGGACAATTGGGGCATATAGTACGCAGCGGGCATATAGAGTTCCCCTCAAATACATTAATTGGAACTCAGTACCCAAAGATGTCATAGAGTCCATTTGGAAAGAGGTTAAGGTATAAATCAAATTTTCAAACATTCTGGTATCCTTATTCTGATATTTGCTAATTTGGTACTTTGTAGGATAACTTGATATTTGCTCCAGAGGGTTTTAAGCTAGTTTGCTTGGATTTGTGTAATAAGATGCGGAAGGATCACAAGAACAAGACAAAAAGCAAGTTCTATGTGCCCTTTAGGACATCTCTAGATATTAGTTTCAAAGTGCCTGTGAATATAATACCGGAGCAGTGGAGAGAGCTCGTGGAGTATTGGGGGAGCAAGGAAGCAGAGGTATAACTAATATTTCAAAATTATGATATGTGGGTTAGTTGCATTAAATAGTAATGTTTAACTGATAGTATAGGAGATAGCAACCCGAAATTCAAAAAATCGAAAGCTTCGTGGCATAACTCATAAGACGGGGCGAAAGCACTTCTCCCAAATACACTATGAGGTATTGACTTACATACAAAATTATGACTTTATATATAAAGACACGTGAATTCTAACTTATATATTTGTTTTTGAATTATTTCAGATGAAAAAAATGGTGAGAGAACCGATAAGAAGCGTCTCTTCATTAAGACACAGAAAAGATGATCCAGAAATGGCTTTGCTCGTGGTGTATATATTTTTTATCTGGTTGGTTATTTTTTTTTAATAAAAAATTTATCTCGTTGCTCATTGCATGCTTATGTTTGTTAAATGTAGACACAATTCAATGAGCACCTCTCTAAGGTGCCTGAGCACTTGCGGACAACAGATACGCTAGATCAGATTTTCTGTGAGATGGTAGGAAAGGATGGAAAAAGTTATTGTCAGACCTATAGTTCTGCAGTGAGTGCATTGGATAAACAGGACACAAACCCATCCTATGCATTCAATCTTTCAACAATCATAGAGATCGCTCAACAAGTCAAGGAGGAGGTGAAAGAGAAATTTAGACTAGAAATCGAGCAATTGAAGGCGCGAATTACTTTTTTGGAGTCCCATTGTTGGAATGTAGATGTGGAGTACAAAAAATAGTATACATAGATATTTTAACAGCTTTAAATTATATAGATGCAAATGTTAACATGTGATATAAAATTTTGTAGGTTTCGGATGCATCTAGTGAGCACCTATTTGTGGAGTCCGTAGGAGATGACATTTCACAGTCACAAGAAGATTCTCATGCGCCATCACCATCTTCATGATCTTCTAAATAGGTAAACATACATACGTTAAAATGCAAAACATAGTTAAGGGTTGTCCGACTGAAAACCCTTTGTGGCATTAGGAGGTTGAGAGTAACCCTACTAAAGGCCCAGATTTGTTGTTGTGTTCGTTTTATGGCCTATTGAAAACCCGAATTTGTAAGCTTTAGATAATTTTGTAATTTTTAATTGTCTGTTGAAAATTTGCAATTAATTGGTTTTAGAATTTAGATTTCTAAACAGGGGTCTCACTACAAAAAAATTGTCTTTTTGCGACGGTAAAATACCGTCGCTAATACTCCTAATGCCGTCGCTAATACTTTTTGCGATGGAAAAATGACTTTTTGCGACAGCAAAAGGGGGTCGCAACTGCAAGGGTTGCAAAAAAGTTTTTGCGACGGTAAGTGCCGTCGCTAATGTTTTGCGACGGCATTTTTTACCTCTTTGCGACGGCACCGTGCAGTCGCTAATAATTTGAAATTTCTTGACTTTTTTGCGACGGCCCTATTTTACCGTCGCTAAAAATGTTATTTGAGACGGCAAAAAATACCATCGTTAATAGTCTTTTTTTTTAAAAAAAAAACACTATTTTTTGCGACGGTGTGGTGCCGTCGCAGAAAGTATAAAATATGAAATTTTCTATTTTTTGCGACAGTGTAATGCCGTCGCAAAAAATATTAAAAAATAATAAAATTTCTATTTTTTGTGACAGTATAATGTCGTCGCAAAAAGTAAAACCTATAACAAAATTAATAAAAATATTAAAATTTTCTATTTTTTCCGACGATGGTGCCGTCTCTCACTCTCTAAGAGCTGATTATTTACATTCCATTCACAAAAACATCATAACAGAAAATAAAAATAAAAATTGATCAAACCATCAAATTCAATATTTTACAAAGAATAATTAAACTGTACATGTTCATAAAAGCATATTTAAATTATAAAATTCACCCAAATCCTAAAAAAAAAAAATAATAATAAAATAAAATCTAAAATTCACCATTATTTTCCATTATTTAAAAAGGCCTACAATGAGAACTTTCGCTTTTGGAGATTATAGGGCAGCCCAAATCCAAGCATTCAAAACAAACAATAAGTCTTTCGAAAGGGAAAAATATAAACATGTAGAGGATATTGCATTAGACAAATTGATTTCAACTGCTCCAGTGACGTCTTCCAAGTAGAAATGGCCATCCTCTAACTGAGATATAACGCCCATGACCCATCCTCTAAAGAAGGAAGACAAGAACCTTTTAGATGAACAGCCAATAGAAACAACAGCAGTGCTTTTCCCGGAAAAACCAACATCAAGTCCGTTGAAAAATGCATAAGCACCAATCAGTTCCATAGAAATGGTTTCAGTGTGGACACAATTATGGCTCTACTGTTAACTACCAGGTACATAAAACTTGAAAAAAGGGCAAGGGCTCAGTATGCCTTGCCTTTGGGTTCCAATATTTAACAATATCTCATTCCTACAGTCATGTTTTACGCACTCAAGCGCCATGCAGCTTATTTCACAAATTTCCACTGGGTTACGTAATTAATGTCGATGCTAGTTTATGTAAAGGGTAATTAAAGAATTGACCTCTAAGAGTAACTGAAATGGTGGCTAATAAAAATTGATAGCAAAGACATGAGTTATATAAGAAAATTTTGATAGGGAATATATGAAATGATAGAACCACAGTTATCCCTGCAAGACTACCTAGAACCAACACAAAATAAAAGCTTACGCACTTTGGTTGTGCAGTTGTTCCAACAATTAAATCAGTTTGAGCCCCTCCATTACGTGCATCCTTGGAATTTTCGAGACCTGCAGACAAAAGCCAAATCCAAGTCAAAAAATAAGAAACTTAAGAGCGCAACTTTTTTGGTAGGATGTAGTGTGAATATGTAATATTGATATTGATGTCATCCAATTAAGACAATTTGTTACAAGATTTTCATAATCTAGTTCAAGGCATTAGGCAGAGAAGAAATCATGCATTATAGAATAACCAATGAGCAATGAAATGTGTAATAACCCTTCTTTCCCCAACATCCAACATCCAACATCTATAAAGGACTAAGAAATTTGATTGGTGGATTTGTTTAACTGTTATCTGAACTACTTCAGCAGAGGTACCTAGCCAAGTGGTTCATTACTTAAAAATAGTTAGATTCCTATCAGTTCCACCTTACATGTTTTTTAAACTACAATAGGGAAATGTGTTTTAAATAACACACTCATCGCACCTCAATGACTAGTTGATCTGAGAATTTACAAAAACAACTCTCTCCCTTTTAAGTGTTTGCAATCCATGATTTGTTGTTCCTTAATAAACATAATCAGCTAAGCAAAATAGATACTTCCAATTGACATCATTGCATAGAAACTCTGTCTGAACAACTAACCCATAAATAAACCACCAATCTATAGATCAATTTGGCTCCTTGATCTTACCAGAATCTAGCATGCATTGTGACCAACCCAAAAACCAACAACATCTGGGTATATGATAATGAAATCCAATGTGACTCCGACACAAAGTGTCAGTCATTTAGATCTAGAAGTTTGCATGACTTAGATTTAATTTAAATTGAGTTTGTTTAATAACTCATGTTTAACTGTTTAGTCCTTTTTAATTAGGTGATTGGTAGTAACCACCTTGGGAGTTGTTATTATTTATTAGGTAGAATTATAATAAATATTTGATAGTTGATTTATGGTGTGTACCATATGGTGAAAAATTATATATTTTTATAGTGAATAAATAGATATATATTTCATGGTGAGCAAAATATTATATTTTATGGTGAGAAAAATTATATTATTTTATAATTTATATTATAAAATTTAGAAGTATTATTACAAAAGTTATATTATATTTTTTTTGAAAAACTCATTCTTAGAAAAGCAAACCGACGTGGGGTTGCTTCCCATTTTTTGCCTTGCCCATCATTTTCCTTTCCCATTCATTTCTTTTTGGGTTTGGAGCACAGAGCTCGTGCTCTCTCTCTCTCTCTCTCTTTCCTTGTTTATCATTGTTGTTCAATCTTTGAGCTTGAAATGGGAGTTTTTAGAGTGAGATTTTACAAAAGTGTTGTAAATGAAAATCGGAGAGCTCATCGTCATCTTCGCAATGGTGGTTTCGGATCCATGATTGGGCGATATTTGCTTTTTCGAATTTGTTTTTCTTCATATTTGAGGTAAGGATTTTCTTCATATTATTACATTAAAACTATGTTAGGGTTATTTTGAGAAAATATGTCATTATAAAAAGTATTGCATATATATTTTATTTTTTTTCAGATTTCTGTTTGGTAATTTTTTGGAAGAAAAATTATATTGAAGTGTTTAAGGACATTGATGTTTGAAACTTGATTTGAGAAAATCATCTTGTGTTGATAATTTTGTTAAAAATTCGAAAATAAAATTTATAGTTATATGGGTTGTATCTATCTCATATTATGGTTAGATAATTTATTTTGAGAAAAATAATGTTGAAATATTTATCTCATCCTTGAGTTGTGGAATTTATTTTTGAGAAAAATAAATTGGCATTGAGGAATATCGTGTAAATTGTTGAGTTGGGATTATAGAGTTGTTTGGGGATTAAAAACTCTAAAAGTGTTATGGTCATGATATTTTATACAAGATAATATGTTGATGGTTAGGTTGTGTTCATTTTTGTAAAAATGAAAATGTGAAATGTAAATTTTTGAACTCACAACCTTGAAAATGTTACTCTTTGACATATTTTATAATTTTTGAGGTAAATATCATGTTGATTAGATAATTTTAAAAAAAGTTGTGAAATTGTTATTTGCAGAGATTTAGGAAAAATTGGCTAGACATGAAATGTAGGTGTATCTGAAAGATGAGACATGTGAGGTTAAGTTAGGCGTTATTAATTTGGAAGATGGTGAAAATAATGAACTTACTAATTTGATGAATTAAATTTGTTTGGTTAATATTTTAAATCCTACGTAATTAAAGCGGTGTTATTGGGTTTAATTCCTAACTTTAATATTATAAGGTTAAAAGTGACGAAGTTTTGAAAACAAGAGAATTGGCTTGATTAAAAGTTACTAAATTAGCTCAAATTCATAATCTTATACTATGATTGTTTGCAGTCCACTTCAATTTTTAACAAGTGGTGGTGGCTCGAAGGCATGGAGGGGTGATGTCAGTTGGTGGGATCCGAAGGAAATGAAGTTGTACTATGATGGACAAGGCTTTATGACTCTCCAAATTACTCTAAACGAAATTCATGTTGTATTTTATGATATTATTGGCAATGTTTTACACAAATGGAGTGTAACCAAGCAGGTTTACGCTGCTGAATAGAGAGGTTCACAGGAAAGGACATGCACTTGCAGATCTTATTTAATTATTATGTTTGTTGTAAAACTTAAATTAGTCATGGGGGATATGTAAGTGAAACTTATTATTGTATAATGGTTTGCTTAATAGATTGGATTTTTGTATAGAAAGTAATTTTCTAATTGCTAATTGCTAATTGCTAGAGATAAAATGCTGGCTAAAGCTCTATGTTTAATGGTGTACCTAAATGATGACTAAATTTTAGCACCATACAAGTATGCCAACTATCCATCAAAAAAGTATATGCCAAACTATGTTTGGACTTCATATATACCCTAATTTCTGCATTAAATGCTAAGAAAATTTATTTTCAACAAACTTGTGACAAATGTTTAACATTTAATTTGACATAGGAGAGAACATGCTAATTAAGTCGTAGGAATATAATCTGAGGGCTGCTAGTTGATTTGGTTCCTGGAGTGTTACATCTGGTGAGTATGGTCTGCTATAATCTGAGGGCTGCTAGCGCATTTAGGTGACCTGGGCGGATCTATTACTATGGTGGAATCTTTATTGGGTAACACCTGCTTCAGTTGTGGCTTTGTTACTCTGGTGGATGGGTTTGATTAGCATAAGGTTCTTCTGTACCTATGTTACTAACTCTGCTGTCTCTGTATTTTGTGCTGCTAGCTCTGTGTATCTGTGTTGCTGTTTTGCTAGCTTTGTTGTTGTATTTCTGTGTATCTGTTGGTCTCTCACTAACAGGTACTTAGTTTGGTGCTGTCATATGATTGTGTGAGCTGCTTAGTGCCAACCTAGTTGGGATTGGACTATTTCGCTATGATGGCCTCTACATCATTCCTTCCCCTACCCCTTTGTTGATGTCTTTTTCCTTCCTTGTTAGGTTTTCTTTCATTAATAAAGTTTTCTTCGTTGTTGATCAAAAAAAAAGAAAAATTTGTAGGGATATACTAATGAAGACATGAAAGGGAGGATTGCATGAAATCAATAATTTGACATTCATTTGTGAGTTATGACAAAAGACACAAAAACTTTAAACAAATAAATATGAATTTTGGGAATTGTGATCATCTCCGTTCTAAAGTTGAAATGGAAGATCTCAGTCTTATTAGTAGTATATAAGGATAGATATGGTCTGGACTGAGCAAAGTTTAAATTAGGTTTGCACTACTTAATGAGGAATTTTGTGTCTGTGTAAACTCAACCCACCCCAAACATTGGGCCTATATACCATGCTTGTTGATCGGGCATCTATATATGTGTGGAGTGTTTTATATATATAAATAAATAAAATGTTAGCAAACTAGTTCCTTAAAAAATAACATAAAAAGCATATAATCTACAAGTAACAACAAAAAATTTAGAAATGCCAAGAAAGAAAAATAGCAATTTGTGACAACTTACAAGAATCAGGAAACAAACATGAACTTTCAGCCTTCAAAAATTTCAATTACTAGTTTAGTTGCCTGTGGGGACATAATTTTTGAATGACAACACGTGGTCGAGGTGTCACCGAAGTGCCGGCCGAGGTGTCACCGAAGTGCCAGCCGAGGTGCCACGTGTCCTGGTCATGACGCCGAGATGATCTCAACTAGGCTGAGGTTATCTGTGAGAATACCGAAATCTGAGATAAGCGAATAAGGGACAAGAGTCCTAGAATGATAAAGGACTTCAATTTGGGTAAAGATAAGACTCTTAGAGAGTTTATCCCAATCCTACTTGGAGTCCAAGATTAGCAGTAATCCTAAGTCCATTGAAGCTAAGCTTCTATTAGGACTAGGTTTGTGTTGGCTGTAAAAGAGAGGCACCCTCATGGGTCTAAGGTATGTTTTTTATACTCTGAATTGTGAGTTAAGCACTTTTACTATCTTTGAGAGATAATTGATTTGATCGTTGGAATGACTCCGGGTGGACAAACCACCGCCGGAATCTCTTCTTTTTGTGATAGGTCGTTCGGGCTTAATCTATTCTGCCAGTGTTCTTCAGCTGAGTGTTTGATTGGCAGTGTAGTCTAAAATTGACACCCACAATTTGGCGCCGTCTATGGGAACGAAAGGAGGATAGATGGCCAACGATAGACAGAAAGACAAGGTTGGGGACAACACCCTTACTGAGAGTGGGAAACCTATTGACCTTAACGTCGAAGAAGACAACTACAACGAAGAGACTCGTGATAAGAATCACGGAGGAAAGGACGTCGGCCAGGAGGGCGGCGTACCGAAAAAATCGAACCGGAGCAGGTATTATAACAAGGACGACCTCCAGGTATGGAAAGATAGATGCCTGCAGAGGGACGACGAGATAAAGAGAATGGCAGACAAATTGGTAGACCTGCAAACGATCGTCAATTTCCTGATGCAGAACAACGTCATGCTGCCACCGTTCCCGCTACAAGATATGTCGATTCCAGCGGCCAAGAAAGGTGCCCAAAAAATGGGGCAGAAAATGGTTCCTGTAGTCCCTCAGCATGGCGGGACCAAGAGACATTCTCATGGGCCTTCGCGGGAGGTCGGGCATGGAGAATCCCAGAAGACACGATTTCAGCCTAGATGATTAGGTCCGAGAAGAGAAGAGCTCAGCCTACAGTGAGCAGATCTCAGATTCCAGAAGACAAGATCTCGGCCTAGATGATTAAGTCAGAGAAGAGAAAAGCTCGACCTAAGTTAAAGACTTTTTATATAAGGTCCACAAAAGAGTAGGTGGAAACCATGCAGAGGGCTGGAGAATGATGCTTGGGAGTTGGAATTGTCAAGCCAAGATCGGTTTAACACTTGTTGAAATTTTTAAGAGAAATTTACAAGTTGAAGTTAAACTGAGGTCATGTTTAACACTTGTTGAAATTTTTAAAATTTACAAATTGAAGTTAAACTGAGGTCATGTTTAAAACTTATTGAAATTTAAGAAAAATTTACAAGTTGAAATTAAACCGAGGACGTGTTTAACACTTATCGAAATTTAAATTTACAAGTTGAAGTTAAACCGAGGACATGTTTAACACTTGTCGAAATTGAAATTTACAAGTTAAAGTTAAACCGAGGACATGTTTAACACTTGTCGAAATTGAAATTTATAAGTTGAAGTTAAACTGATGACGTGTTTAACACTTGTCGAAATTGAAATTTACAAGTTGAAGTTAAACCGAGGTCATGTTTAACATTTGTTGAAATTTTAAGAAAAATTTACAAGTTGAAGTTAAACCGAGGTCATGTTTAACACTTGTTGAAATTTTAAGAAAAATTTACAAGCTGAAATTAAACCGGGGTCATGATTAAAGGAAGGAATGATATAGGTTCCATCACCTTAAGATGTCGAGGTAATAGAACCTAAGGGGTAGTTGTGGGGACATAATTTTTGAATGACAACATGTGATCGAGGTGTCACCGAATTGCCAGCCGAGGTGCCACATGTACTGGTCATGACGCCGAGATGATCTCGGCTAGGCCGAGATGATCTTGGCTAGGCCGAGATTATCTGTGAGAATACCGGAATCTGAGATAAGCGGATAAGGGACAAGAGTCCTAGAATGATAGAAGACTTCAGTTTAGGTAAAGATACGACTCTTAGAGAGTTTATCCCAATCCTACTGGGAGTCCAAGATTAGCAGTAATCCTAAGTCTATTGAAGCTAGGCTTCTATTGGGACTAGGTTTGTGTTGGCTATAAAAGAGACTCATGGGTCTAAGGTATGTTTTTTATACTCTGAATAGTGAGTTAAGCACTTTTGCTATCTTTGAGAGATAACTGACTTGATCGTCGGAGTGACTCCGGGTGGACGAACCACCGCCGGAATCTCTTCTTTTTGTGATAGGTCGTTCGGGCTTAATCTATTCTGCCAGTGTTCTCCAGCTGAGTGCTTGATTGGCAGTGTGGTCAGAAATTGACACCCACATTGCCCATGGTGGGGTGGGTTGTTAAGGTTGTTACCTGTTAGATTGGCAACACTTTGGTGCTATTTAGTAACACTTACGTTTTTAATTTTCTGTTTATATTTACAAAAATTTTAAAAACTTAAATAAAACATTGTTTGGTAAATTTTTGATTTATAAATCAATGGTCTCAGTTTATAAATTTGACCAAAAAATGTAAACTCAAAAAATGAGTTTACGTTTTGAGTTTTGAGTTTTTTTTTTGTTTATTACACATCCTGAACAGACAATCACTTAGCAACAGCAGAAAGCGTTACACTCGCCACTGCGATTTTCCCCCCATACCGCACACCACATAGTGATATAAGGGACCTAGTTTAACACCTATAACTCATCCACCACCTGTTAACCACCTACCACTCGATGATTCACTACTACACAATACTCAAGCCATCACTATCACCTAACACCCGACCGTCTTTCACCGCCGGCCTAGACTGATAATTCACCTTCACCAACACAGCATCGTCACCACCACACGACACTCGCACCCACCTAGCCACCAGTAATCCACTCACTCGCTACCACCCACTACCCGCCGCCGTCACCCACCCACTACCACTACCACCACCACCACCACCCACCCGCCACCACCAGCTACCCACCACCCACCGTCACCACTTTCTACCACTGTCTTCCGCCACCACCACCAACCACTTGCCACCACTTTTCACCACTGTCTTTTGCCACCACCACCTACCCACCTGCCACTTGCCACCACTTTCCACCACCGTCTTCTGCCACCATCACCCATCACTTGCCACCATTTTCCACCACCGTCTTCCGCCGCCACCACTCGTCTCCACCTACCATCCACCACCACTTGCCATTTCTCACTCTTTTTTATATTTTTAAAATTTTTTAAACATTTTGTCTAAACCAAACGCGTTTGTAATTTATGTCTTTCTAAAAAAAACAAAAAATAAACAAAAACCAGTTTATAAAATTTTTGTAAATATAAACTGAAAACGTAAATATTACCAAATAGGCCTTATGTTTTTAGTTTTTGTTTCTAATTTTTAATTTTTTTTTTAAGACAAAAACTTGTTTGTTGATTCCAAAAAAAAGAAGTGTTTTCATTTGTTTAAAAAAAAAAAGATCTCAATCTGTCCTACTTCACCCATCACCTCTGCCGACCACCCCAAGGACCTCTGACATTGCCAATCAATTAACCATCAATGATCTCTAGACAGCTTCAATGTTTGATCAGTCACCGTCTCTGATCTTCGGCAATCCTCTAGTCACTGTTTAATTTCTAGCAACACTTTAATAACCAACTTTGGTGGCCACCTCACAGCCACCACCTTCGATAACTCATTAAACATGTTTTTATTTATAAAATAATTTTTATACTAAATAAGTTTTTATTTTAAAAAAAAAAAAAGAAAAGAAAAGGTGTATCATATTTGTTTAACAACAATATCAAATGATACTTCATAATTTGTTTTTATTCCAAAATCCTGATTGAGATCTTCTCCATTTTATAGTTATAATAGAAAATTTCCATTACATCATCCAAGTATTGTTATAAAATAATTATGAAAATTTATAACTATTTTAAATTTTAAAAAAATCGATACAAACACTTAGGTGGTGTTTGGGAAGGAAAGTTCAGGCTAAATTAGCCACAGGAGGACAAAAGAGGCTTATTTAGCCACATGAGGACAAAAACGCTTGAACGGGTTGGAAAGGAACCCTTCTTCGGGTAAATTTACCAAAATACCCTGAAATATCCCTCTGATTCATTTCGCCCAACGCCTCACCACACACACAACACAACCGTCTTAGGGCATAGAAGAAGCGAAGGAGGCGATTAATGGCAACCAGCGGCGACGACATCTAAGGCAGCTTCGCAGAGGCGATCGGCACCGGAGTACGCATCTGCGACGGAGAAGACGACTCGCAAACAGGTCGGCAAATCGGACAGTTTGGGCGTATGTTGGCGACAGCGAACAAGAATGAACCCTCCCAAACACCACCGATCTTCAGGTAACTCTTTCTAACCCTTCTGATTTCGTAGATCTGTGTGAGTGTGTGTGGCCTCTGCTTAGGGTTCATGTGTGGAGTCCCTTTCTCTGTATACAACGTTAGGATTTTTTCCAAATTTGGAAGGAAGTGTGGACTTTCTTTTTTTAAATTGACACATTTTGGGTTCATTACCGACCTGTTGAAGTGATTCATTGTGCTTGGGTTCACACATTTTGGGCACAGATATATATATAAATACATATATCTGTTCTTATATATAAATCTGTAAATCTGTGAGTAATGAGGGCCGACTATGTATATATAGGTTGAGATCCATAAAACACTCTGTTCTTCTTTTGATTTTGTTCTTATAATTATCATTAAAAATGAAAAATTTCATATCACAAGTTCGAATTGATGTATTCAGTAGCTGAAAGATCACAAGTTCGAATTGATGTATTCAGTAGCTGAATGAAATCTGATTTATCAAATTGATGTACACATTGTTCCACTGCTAGTCTCTAGCCATTTTTGAAATAAATTCTGAATGAAATCTGTGAATGCACTTATGTTATTATGAATGCATATCTGATTCTGGTAAAGCTCTGTTCAGATCCGTAAAACACTCTGTTCTTCTTTTGATTTTTTTCTTATAATTATCATTAAAAATGAAAAATTTCAGATCACAAGTTCGAATTGATGTCTACAAATGTTGATTGAAATCTGATTTATCAAATTGATGTATACATTGTTCCACTGCTAGTCTCTAGCCATTTTTGAAATAAATTCTGAATGGAATTTGTGAATGCACTTATGTTATTGTGAATGCATATCTAATTCTGGTAAAGCTCTGTTCAGATCTGTAAAACACTATGTTCTTCTTTTGATTTTTTTTCTTATAATTATCATTAAAAATGAAAATTTTCATATCACAAGTTCGAATTGATGTATACAAATGCTGAATGAAATCTAATTTATCAAATTGATGTATACATTGTTCCACTGCTAGTCTCTAGCCATTTTTGAAATAAATTCTGAATGAAATCTGTGAATGCATGTTTGACTCTGTTAAATACCTATTGATTTGTCATGAAATCTGAGTCTGTGAATGAATAAGGAAAATTGAAATGGGTTCTATGATTTTTTAGTCAATGAGGGAAAAATTGTCCAATTTTTGTGAAATTTTTTGCTATTTTTTGTTATACTCAATACTCAATACTCAATGCTGAAGAGAATGTCCAATTTTTTGTTATTTTTATACTCAAATGCTGAAGAGGATGTCAATGTTGATTCTGTTAGGAAATTTTTTTTACAAAAAAGTATGTCCAATTTTCATGTGGATGTCAATTCTGTTATATTTTCATGTCCAATTTTTAAAAAATGTATAATCTTGTAAATTATTGATATAAATAGAGTATTCTCAAATTTCAAAAAACAACTGAAAATAATAAAACAGAAATAACTAGGATAATAATAATAATAAAATTAATGGTTACAAAAGGAATCTGTGCAAGTGCATATGGGTTAATAAATACTCCTACCAATATACGTAAATTCAAGATGCACAATTTTTTTACAAAAATTCAATTTCGTTAATGGAATCAAATATAAAATTGCGTTAGTCTTTGTACGTTTTCATGTTGATTCATGTAAATTTAATTGAAATGCCTATTGATTACGGCTTCATAATTTACAATGTTTTGACTTAATTTGATAATGAATTCTTCATTTCAGTCATGTAAACACACGGTTACGTAGCCCTTTAAAATATGTTAGGTTTGCAAAGGAAATTACATCTCTGCTTTTCTATTATCACTTTCACAGTGAAACCATGATAATGTAGCCTACTTTTTTGTAAAATAAACTGAAGGAAGTTGATAATTTGTATACCTATCCAATATAGAAATGTGCTTAACGTATTCGGTTTACGTAGCCCTGATATATGGATAACATAAACTAATTACTTGTATGATTCATGGTCACTTCCCAATGTTTGTAAAGCGTAGCATGGCTTCGTTTACCTCTATTGCACCTTCCAGTACATGGTCACGACGAATGTGTGCATGTGGACATGGCCCCTGTATTGTTAAGATTTCCAGGTCCACCAAAAATCCAGGGCGTCCCGACTTTGCATGTCCCCGCCCTGTGGTGAGTGATCCATTCTTTACCAGTCATAACTGTATAAACATTAACAACCCATGAAACTAATAGTTCCATAATTTGCACTCATCAACCCTGTGTTAGTTGGATTGGTTGGTGCGAAGAACCAAGGCGAGAGAACCAAGACTATGTGTCACCCAAAGACAAAATTGTCATGCAATTGCGGGCTAATGTCATAGACATTCAACAATCCTTGCGTGTCCTTAAGACCATTGTGTATGTGTTATGCATTGTCGTTGTCATTTTGTTATTCTGTATGTAAGCAACATTACGATGTTGTCAGTATATAAAAACATGTTAGTATGTTGTTAGTATGTTGGTAGTATGTTTTAGTATGACTTTAAGCTGCCTTTGCCTTCCTCCACTTCGAAACAGTAGACGTATTAATGGCTATCATAACTATGTCCACTACTAACTTCCATGGAACCTGTGTATGTATGTTATGAAAGTGCAATGGTTATATGCTGGCTAATTTAGCATCCTATCTCTCTGTTTGTTATTATTAATGTGTAATGGCTTATGCGTTTGTATATAACAACCGAATGTGTGATGGTAACCTTTTGTAACCGTACATTAGTAATGGCTTCCATACGTACTTCTCCGCGTACCCAATCCAAAAGCAAAGGCATTGTCATTGACAAGTCAAGCAATCTTGAAGAGACACATAATCAGTTCAGCCACAAGGCCTCATGGGACAGTGACTCAATCTGATTTCCTGTAGTTGATTGCAAATGAGATTACTAAAGGAAATCGTCCGTTCCTAGTCCTCAGCCAAGCAGGGTACAAGTCCTTGGCAAGGAAATTTGAGAAAAAAATAGAAAGAAAACATGGACTGAAACAGTTAAAGAATAAGTACATGAGTTTGAAAAAAGAGTGGCAAGCGTGGACAAAGTTGATGGATTCAAGCAAAAGAGTGTCAGGGATAGGGTTTGACTGTGACACCGGTATGTTTCAGGCACCTGAGGAGTGGTGGGACAAGATGGAATCGGTAAGTACATGTACAAACAAGTTTCATATTTGTCATTTACCAGTACATTTTTAACTTTTTTAGTTAACTTTTAATTAATTATATGAAATGTAACGTCTTTCTCTTTCACATATCTCTATTTCTGCAGATAAACAAGGTGTGTGCCAAGTTCAGGAAAAAAACCTTGGAACATCGTAAGTTGATGGAGACGGTCTTCATGGGGGCATCAGCTACTGGTAAGCACCATTGGACCCCGGGAGAGAAACTTCCTGAAGCTGCTGATGACTCATCTGATTCAGTGCATAGTTTGGGAGCCCAGCCATTTGTTGATCCGATACCCGTAGGAGTACAGGACATGGATTCAGATTCTTCACTAGAGCATGTTCCGATTGAAAAAGGAAAAAAGAGAAAGGCGCCATCAACAAGTGTTTCAAAGTCAAAGAAGGCAACAAGTGGAGCGTCAGTTATTGCGGAAAGCATGAACAATCTGACAGATGTGGTATGTACAAAGAATTAGCAGGTTACGGTGAGGCACCTCACAGGCAACGAATCGCTGTACACTATTTCAGAGTGCATGCATTGCCTGACGAGTATTCTATCCCTGATTGGTACGTCGTTATTCCACTTCGCCTCGACACTTATGGATAACGCCAATTACTGGGAGGTGATGATGTGCCAGCCTGATGACGACCACATCATAGGGTGGCTTACACAAAAGCAGCTCCAATGTACTACGTCGGCGCCTTTTGCAAACCTGTTTGGGGCTCGCCGGATGTGATCTAGCGGTGTTACGAGTGTTGAAGATGCCTGTCCTTCTCTTGCTTTTGAAAACTTTGACTTATGTTATTGTTGGCACTGTATTAAAACAGGATGGTTGTGTGTGCATGTTTTTATTCCTTCCTTTTTGTTTTTTTCTTGCTAGCTATGGTGAACAAAACTTTTAGTTAAGTGCATAGGTTGACGGAATGGAATCATGGTTGTGCATGGTTTTTGGGAAATGAATGAGATGCTTCTATTTAAATTAAATGTATGGCTATTTTTTAGACAAGCAACGACGAATTTGCTTGCTAGCTTTTGTATGTCTATATTTTGGAAATTTAACTGTTAGTTTACTTTGACGTTAGCTTTTGTGGTTGTTGCCACCATGGTCCCCCTGTGAAACAGAAGTTAAACAGGTTTACAATTTGTGCAATTCATATGATTATACGTTACTAATGACATTGGTGACAGCATTACTTACATTAAAAACAATGTCGGCATTTTTTAATTGCAAACTTCAATATAATTTGAGTCAATGAATCACGTGCAAGCTGATTGAAAGAGTGCCACTCTTGTAGGTTTTGCATTAACGAAGACATGATGAATCCCTGGGATGGAAGCAACAATGATGATTTAAGGGAAATGCTTAATCAAACGGCGGTCCAGGTGCAACAAGAACACAACTGCACATTTCTACAAGCATGCTAGTATGCGACAGAATGGTACGAAAAACACATGGCTAAAACGCCATGTCGCACTTCTATACTGATCGGGAATGCATGGATATCCGAACTATATGTGGGCCATATAGGTCGATATGAGAAAAATGTTTGTATGCTGAAGGAAGTTTTTGTCGCCTTGTGTGAGACATTAGTAAATGATTTTGGATTACAAGTACCACAACGTCCACATGGCATAGCTGTTGAAGAAAGCGTTGCAATGTTTATCCATGTGTTGAAAGGGAAGCAAAATCAGGAAATCCAATAACGGTTCCAACATTCGGGGGAGACTGTGTCTCAGCACGTACATAACGTATTAACTTCCATGAAAGAGTTCACTGTTGTTCATTGCTGGCCCACATACAGTCAGCATCGTATACATCTATACGTGCGGTCTAGATGGAAATACCTACCGTTCAAGGGACTACTGAAAAACATTATTGACATATAAATAAACAGTGTCAGTTATTTTATTTTTATTATTAACTGGACATGACGTATGGAAAAAACCATTACGTGTTACCCGTTTAAGCAACAAAAGAATTGGGTTGTTTGCAGGACTGTATTGGAGCAATAGACGGAACACATGTAAGTGCATGGGTTACGGGGCCAGATGCGGCAACATATTTCGGTAGGAAATTCTGTCACACACAAAATATCATGGCCGCGGTCTATTTTGACATGTGTTTCATATTCATTTCGTGCGGATGGGAAGGAAGTATGCATGATAGTCGCATCTTCAACGAGATACTAACAAATAACAATGTCTCATTTCCACATCCTAACGAACGTAACACATGGCCATAAATTCTGCATTTATGGGGCTATAATTTTTTCTGAAACAGCGTTACTTGAAAATGAAGCACAATGTTTGTTTTTGGTGTCATACGTTGTTGTCCTGTCTGCAGGCAAACATTATCTTGTCGATTCTGGCTACAAGAATACCGACGTATTCCACGGAACACGACGGCAAACACGCCAAGGGAATTATTTAACAAAGTTCACTCGTCGTTACGCAGTGTGATGGAACGCACTTTCGGTGCCTAGAAAAATCGATGGGGGTTTATTCGAGACATGCCTCGGTATGACTTTGCAAATGTGCAAGTTCAGTTAGTAGGTGCGTCAATGGCATTACATAATTATATACGGCGAAACACAGGTAATCCAATAACTGTTCACCCAATCTGTGACAAGGAAGAGGCTATGACAATAGTAAATGCCATACCAGAAGTTGAACATGACGAGGATGGTTTAATGGTTGGGGATGAGGACCCGCATATGGCATTGGTGCGCCTTCGCATACGCGACAAATTATGTTACATGCGTAATAACGGAATGTTAGGAAATATATAATAGTCGACCTAATTTTCGTAGGGTTGTAACATTGGTAACACACGTGGAACAGACTGTATTCAAATATATTATCATGTATCAGTAGAATGTATTTACACGGGAATATACCCCCTTTCTGTTGGTAACGTGCCTAACTACGAAAAACCAGAAACCACATAAAAAACCCTTTTCGAAAGAGAAAACAAGGTGAAACAAATAAGGAAAAAAAAAAAACTAATACAGAAATTATCATGTGCGACGTCAATTAAAAACATAAAAACACAAGTTCAAAACAACAAAAAAACCAAAACGCACCTCATTTTTTGTCATGTGCCACAACAATATACGATTTTTCACATCATTTTAAATAAATGACATAAAAAAACATTTTTCCAAATAAATAAAACACATGAAAACCCATTTTCGAAATATAAAAACAAATTAATCTGTACAAATTAAAAAATGACAAAAACGTAAATAAATAAAAAATAACGAGAAAAATACGCCTCATTCAAAAATATTTAAAAACAAACATAAAAAGGAAAATTACCATTCGCGAAGTAATTTAGAAATAAATAAAACACATGAAAACTCATTTTTGAGAAATAAAAAAAAATTATTGTATATCAATAAAAAAAAGGAAAAAAAACATAAATTAAAGAACAAGAACTAATTAATGTATAAAAAAAGAAAAAATGACCCAAAAAATAAATTTAAAAAAAACATCAAAATATGCCAAATCCAAACCCAAAAGAAAAAAAAAATGTTCAAACAAAAACATAAAAAGGAAAATTACCATTCGCAACGTAATTTAGAAATAAATAAAACACATGAAAACTCATTTTTGAAAAATAAAAAAAAAATTATTGTATATCAATAAAAAAAAGGAAAAAAAACATAAATTAAAGAACAAGAACTAATTAATGTATAAAAAAAGAAAAAATGACCCAAAAAATAAATTTAAAAAAAACATCAAAATATGCCAAATCCAAACCCAAAAGAAAAAAAAAATGTTCAAACAAAAACATAAAAAGGAAAATTACCATTCGCAACGTAATTTAGAAATAAATAAAACACATGAAAACTCATTTTTGAAAAATAAAAAAAAAATTATTGTATATCAATAAAAAAAAGGAAAAAAAACATAAATTAAAGAACAAGAACTAATTAATGTATAAAAAAAGAAAAAATGACCCAAAAAATAAATTTAAAAAAAACATCAAAATATGCCAAATCCAAACCCAAAAGAAAAAAAAAATGTTCAAACAAAAACATAAAAAGGAAAATTACCATTCGCAACGTAATTTAGAAATAAATAAAACACATGAAAACTCATTTTTGAAAAATAAAAAAAAAATTATTGTATATCAATAAAAAAAAGGAAAAAAAACATAAATTAAAGAACAAGAACTAATTAATGTATAAAAAAAGAAAAAATGACCCAAAAAATAAATTTAAAAAAAACATCAAAATATGCCAAATCCAAACCCAAAAGAAAAAAAAAATGTTCAAACAAAAACATAAAAAGGAAAATTACCATTCGCAACGTAATTTAGAAATAAATAAAACACATGAAAACTCATTTTTGAAAAATAAAAAAAAAATTATTGTATATCAATAAAAAAAAGGAAAAAAAACATAAATTAAAGAACAAGAACTAATTAATGTATAAAAAAAGAAAAATGACAAAAAAAAAATAAAAAAATGCCAAAACCAAACCCAAAAAAAAAAAATCAAAAAAATTTTGGTCCATCACCATCAACTGACGTGGAGGACCAGAAGTAACTCGTTGACATGTATTAATTATGTGAAGGGCAGTTTGGTAATTTACCATGAAGAGATCTCACCAAAAAGTTAAAAAGTTAAAAAAGTCAAAAAGTTCTTCTCAAATCAGGCTTTTTAGCTTCAGATTAAAATAGTCAAAAAAAATCAAAAAACCAAAAAATCAACCCACGGAGGCTGAGCCTCCTATCGACCTACTCTTGAGAGGTTCCCTGTGGCCACCCTAGCTAACAAATATTATGAAATAAAATAGCAAAAAATTTTTAAAAAATAATGATAAAATAACTTAATTGTTGTACCATTGGGCTAAACTTGTGGAGTCTGATCCTCGGCCGCTATTTCCTGCCACGGTTCCTGCGGTGAGACAAAAACGACGTCGTTTTTGATTTTTTTTTAATTTGGGTCTCCCCTCTTTTCTCTCCTGTCACCTAACCAAACCTAACAGAGAGACATGAGAACTGAGAGACGAAGAAGAACGACGCGAAGGAGATGACTCCGATGGCGACGCGACGACGGCAAGGCGAGATTGCGGCAGCGACGAGTTTTGTTCCACAACCCTCAGCATCATTCTCATTTGTTTCTGTTTTATATGTTATATATATATATATATATATACATATATGAATTTGTTGAAGAAATACCGGCATAGAGTGTGATAAAATACCAGTTGAAGAAAATCCCTTGATCTCTCGCCTTGTCAAATTGCTCGGCTCCCATTGTTGCCACTATGAAGTGAGTGCCCTCATCATCATTCTCATTTGTTCATTAATATAAAGTTGTTCCTGTTTTTTTTCTTCTTCAATTTGAGTTGAATTTGTTGTTGATTTTTTAAATGGGTTTGATAAGTAGTTTGGTTTCTTGAGTTTTATGGATTTAATGATTTAGGGTAATTGATATCAAATTTTTTTGATCTGATGAAAGGAAAATGGTGAATTGATTTGATAAATTTTTGCAAATTAGGGATTTTGATTTGATAATAAATTTTGTAGACAGATTCATGGAAGAATCCATGGCGATGATGGTGTCGAGAATGTTGTCGGTGTGATAAGCGAGGTCTCTGACTTGGTGAACCCAGGTTTGGAGTTCTTAATCAGTGTCTTCAATTGCATTAGCAATTCTCAAGAAGGCACTCATGCTCTGAATCTCATCTCTGATGAACACAATTTCTGCCTGAACTCCACCCAATGATTTCAACACTTCTTTAACCAAGCTTGAAAGCTTTTTGAGCAAAATGGTCACTGTACTTTCTGCCATTGTTAATTGAGAGAGAGAGAGAGAGAGAGGAGTAGAGGAGAGAGAAGCTTCAAAGTGTTTGCCTACCCAAGTTGAGTCCAAAATATCTGCTGTTTGAAAGTGAAGAAACATTTCCAAAAGATTTGATTCAACAACTGTTTGATGAAGTCAGACAACCTCTCCTTCAAAGGTTAGAGAAGAGAAAAGAAGGAGACCCAAAAAAAAAAAAAAACGACGTCGTCGTTTTTGTCCCGTGGTAGGAACCGCGGCAGGAAACAGCGGCCGAGGATCCGGACGCGACTTCAAAAGACTATTAATAAATTATTTTCATTACAATACAACAATAACTCTCTTCATTACAAGCAATAACTCTTCATTACAAGCAATAACTTTCTTTGAGAAATAAATATTTAGGATAACGGAATATTATCTTATATTGTGTATTTGGCCAATAAAATACTACAAATGGAATAAGAACATAACTTTTTGAAGATAATAGATATCATTAACATGGCATTAGATATCGTCGTAAAAAACTTTTTGAAGGCATTCATATGTGCTTCTTGCAACCGTAATGGGATAAGAAAAGAATCATCTTCATCACGACCGGGGAGGATGAGTGCCTTCCCATCATACCCAATTGCTCCGGGTACCATATAAATTTCCTTTCCCCACCCAAAATCCACTCCATATAACGGTAGTCGAGTCCAATTAGTGATGCATATATTTGGATTCGCATAAAAAGGTCCTTGACTACTTCTAACAATATGAAAGTATCGAAACTTAGATAAATCTGGTTCATTTTTTAGAAAAACAAAACATGACCTTATGTACTCACCTGTCACCTTCTCTATAACTTCTCTTACCTTCCCTACGGTATAACTTAATGGTTTCGACACAATGTCCCCCGAGGTAGGGGTTGTTACTATTGGCAAGACAGTACAACCTAAATACCACTTAGGCAATGGAGGTTGCAAACGGCTACGAAAATTCGCAGGGATACGAATGTTAGTTAACTGCTTGCTTTCATGCGGATGTGCCTTGCACGCACACTTGCACATATGAGCAGTAACACTCTCATACCTTGTAAAGGCGCAGTTAGTACTGGTGTCGCTATTTCGATACTCATTAGCATTGTTCTTCAACTTGTTAATTTGTTCTTTGCTTAGCTTTAGCATAGCCACGAACATAGTGTATGCTGAACTTGGTAACCTTTTTTTTTTTTTTTTTCATCCTATGTATGTGAACTACATCGTACGCAAGTATTTGTGTTGAAAGCATTATGCAATTTTATTCAAAATAAAAAGGAATATTTCAAGACACATGCCAAGAGATTTCGGTTATATTTGGAAAAAAAAATTCAAATAAATTTGTTTTGACATTTTGATAAATTTTCAAAATTTTATGAAGGAGTGGGGTTAGCTAATACAAAATTCATAACAAATTTTCAAAATAAATATGAAAATATTTTTTTTCTAACAAACAACCGAAAATAGATTGTCATTAGGAAAACAATTACTTTGCTTGGTTAAAGGTTTCCAAAAACACTTTTCAGAAAATTCTATTTTTTTGTTTTCTGTGTTTATTTTTTTTGTTTTTACAGAATTTTTTTTAATATTTTAAGCAATTTTTTTAATTTTTAGACATACCTAACATAAATATACCTAAAAAGTAAAAAATTTATGAAAAAAACCTTTTAAAAATTCACTAAATACCAAAAATACAAAAAAAAAAAAGTGTCAATTTGGTCCCTAAAGTTTACGCAATGCGTTAATTTGGTTCCTGTTGTTTTAATTTGCTCGATTTTGATAGGGACCAAATTGGTACATTGTGTAAACTACATGGACTAAATTGACACATAGTTTGATTTTCCGTCCACCAAATTTAACAACCGTTATTTATTAGACTAAAATGACACAATCCGTTAAATTAAGAGACAAAATCAAAAAAATTGAAATAATAAGAATTTTTTTAAAAAAAAATTGATAAGAATTTAATAAAAAAAAATTAGAAATAGTTCATATTAAATCAAATGTTTTACTCAAATTTAGATGAGAAAATTTGGAAAGAGTTGGAGATGGTATAATAATACCCAAAAAAAAAAAAAAAAAAAAAAAAAAAGATTATGCAAAGCTTGGCTCATAACAGGCCAAGTTCAATGTATCTACTTTCATTCACTATTCTAAAGAATCTAATCCAGTCCGGCCCTCTTTTCAAGCCCTAGCTTCCTTTCTCACCGTCAAAACTCCAACATCATTTTTAAGCCGAAGTTCACCATCACCACCGTCACCGCCACAAAGCTTAGCCGACAATGGCGTCGGAAGGGTTCCGGCCACTGGACGAGAAGTCTTTGGTGGAGTACATAAAGGCCACTCCATCTCTGTCGTCTAAGCTCGGCAACGAACTCGATGACCTCCAAATCAAAGAGGTCGGCGATGGAAATCTCAACTTCGTCTATATTGTTTCCAGCCCCTCCGGTTCGTTCGTCGCCAAACAGGTATGACACTCGATTGACACGTTCAAATTCATGTAAAGCTTTGAAGATTGTCAAATTTTGAATTCCTATTGTACACGGATTGTTATTCATTTTTCATACATGTGAATTTATTGAAAACTCACTCGTAGCTAGTTGATTCAAGCATTTATACATACATGTGGTGTACGGGAACAATAATTGCAGATAAATGGGGTGTTAGTGAGACAAGTGCTCGGTGCAAGTGAGAACCTAGCTAAAATGATCCAATTATTACTCACACTCACTTGCACTCTATTGATTTGCAATTATTATCCCTGATTTCGCATTTGTTGGATCTTCTCTTTTATTTAAACCGTGCTAGCATGTTCTCAAGGGTTTTGAATGGGTGTGTATTATGATTATGTGAGTGCAATGGAAAATACCAACAATTTGCTGAAAAGAAATAGGTGAAATTACAATTCAGTGGTGTTTTCACAAAATAATTACGAATTCTTGAAAAAGTTTAGAACTTTAATTATTAATGTTCATAAATCTTACCATTGATCTGATATTTTTAAAAATCTACACCGAATTGTAATTGTCCCAAAGAAATATGGTGGGAGTTGGAAAATGGGAAATGCTGGTTCATTGCCAGAACATCCAAATTTTTTCAGGCATTATTTTCCCATGGATTAGCAGAGGATTTTGATAAAGGTGGGCTTCTTTTAAATTGTTAGTAAGAGAAGTATTTTGAGATACTCCTGATATGTTGGAAATTGGAATCCAAACTGATTGAATCCATATAACTGACATGGATGAAATGTAGTAGTAATCTAACTTAATTACGGAAGAAGATTGGGCATAATCACATACTCCTAACATGAATTTTGTTTTATTTAAAAAAAAAAGTTGAACTTTTTAATTTGCTCAAAGTTATTAGGTTCTTTAGAATACAATTCAATCTTCAAGCTCTGGATTCATGCCTTAAAAATGCATCCGATTAGATTGATTGAAAATCCTCATACGTTCAATAGTGTCTAAATGTTGTAATTGAAAGCATTATTTCCACTTTCACCCCCTTTTAATGTGCTTTTTACTATTATTCTTTTACTTATAAAAGTTCTGGTTGTGGGAGTTTGCAGGCTCTCCCATACATACGTTGCATAGGGGAATCATGGCCGATGACAAAGGAGCGCGCTTACTTTGAGGCAGTGACTCTAAAAGAGCATGGTCGTTTGTGCCCTGGTCATGTTCTGGAAGTTTATCACTTTGACAGGGTTATGTCTTTGATTGGCATGCACTATTTGGAACCTCCACATATAATATTGAGGAAAGGGTTGATAGCCGGAATTGAGTACCCGTTGCTTGCAGAACGCATTTCAGAATATATGGCAAGGACTCTTTTCTTCACATCACTTCCTCACCGTACTACCATGGAGCACAAACGAGCAGGTAACCATTTTGACGGTTATCTCTTTCTTGTTTTAAAATTTTATTAACTTTATTGCAGGAGCTTCTTTATTTTATTTTACTTAATTTTGAATATGACTTGGGCACAAACATGAGGGTAACCACTTTGTGCATTATGCCAAAGGTTAGGTTTGTACTCAATCTATCCTTCCTAGAGTCCATCTAATTTTTTGATGGTTGATGAGTTAAAATCATGATGCTTAATACACTAAGCAATGACGAGAACGAATTGAGTGCTATAAACTAAGAAGTATAGGCACTTGTAAGATGATATCATGTTTTTGTGGGATACCGAAGCTCGTTAGACATGTCCCAACATGTGTCGAACATGCATCAAAATGCCTATTATTTTATATAAAATTTTGAAATTGGACTCGCTTTGGTCATTTGGAGGTCCCATGTGTTCATCACTTTTATGCATATAGAACTCATCACAAGTTTAAAGAATATTGATTTGTTTGAATTCATGAAACTTATGTGTTTACCTGAATGTTTTCTGCAGTTGCTGAATTTTGTGGGAATGTGGAGTTATGCAGGCTCACTGAGCAGGTTGTCTTTTCTGATCCTTACAAAGTGTCTCCTCATAAACGCTGGACTTCTCCCTATCTTGATCATGATGTGGAGGCAGTTCGTGAGGATAACGCTTTGAAGCTTGAAGTTGCTGAGTTGAAATCCATGTATAGCAGCCATAATAGTAGAAAATTTCTTGTGATAATTTGTAACAGTTTTAGTAATTCACTTTTTGTTTTACTTACTTTATGGAAGATGTGAAAAGTTATCCTCACATTAGCTGATACCAATTGTTTAGGTTTTGCGAAAGGGCCCAAGCCCTTATACATGGTGATCTCCATACTGGTTCTGTGATGGTTACAAGCGATTCAACTCAGGTTATAGATCCAGAATTTGCTTTCTATGGGCCTATGGGGTTTGATATTGGAGCCTTTGTAGGAAATTTAATTTTGGCTTTCTTCGCTCAAGATGGTCATGCAGATCAGGAGAATGACCGAAAAGTATGTCCTACCTGCACATTTGTCTCATACTTATTTAGTTGTTTTCAGGTGTTCTAACCCTTAATGACCTGTTATTTTGCCTCTGTAGTATTTGTCTTTCCTGTGTTTCCTCATGTAGTCATGTCATATTTACTTGAACATGTTGTTTGGTTTTCTGATTTTAATTTATTGTAAATACGTAATTTGTTTTGTTCACCAGTGACATCATGGTACCAGCTGATGTCCGATTAGCCATTTTGGTAACTCAACTAAAACCTTCTCCCATCTGTTTGGGTCAACTACATGAATATGATGCCTTTCCATTCTGTCATGTCGTGTCGTGTGTAAGGTCATAGTGTTGGTAAACACCGTAGCTATCTTTTGACAATTATTCTTATGGCAGTTTCAATACCATCAATTAATGGGTACTCTCCAGCATCTGATTGAAATTTCTCAAGATTTATGTTCCTGTTATTTGATTGCTTCAATTGTTCACATTTACTTTGGGGTTTATACTTTGTGAAATCTAGTTCTGTCCAAAGAGAAATGCACAGTATGCTTTAAGCATGCATTGTGTATGTAGTTGGGTTCTTATCTGTATGCTTTTGTCTCTGTAAAAGATGTCATTTTCTTGTTTTTTCTTATTCGTCATTTGATTCATCTTATTATCATACTTTCCTTTTTGGACAACTAATGATTTGGTTTGGGGCTTCTCTTGTTCATCAAGCGTAATAGATCTGGAACTTTTCATTGCCCTCTGGGCTGTCACTGCACTTTTTTTTTCTTTTTTTTTTTGTTTCTTTATTTTTGTTTCTTTATGATTTCTTGAATGGAGAAACCTGATCAGCCCGACTTCCCCCAAGTTCCTAATCATTGACCCATCTCCTTTTTGGTTAATGGGGAATAAAGAAATGAATGAATTTTCTTTTCAAAAAAATATAGAAATTACACCTATCGAAGCAAAGGTGACTGATGAGTCTAGTAGGTGGATGTGACTAACTTGTCTACCTAGCTTCTTGTATTTGAAGAAATTTGCCTGTCTACCCAGTTGATACTGCTCTTTTTGTACCATGTTGGAAAAGATCCAGGTAAGAGATGCATTTCCTCGAGTATGAAAAAGTTCAATCTGCTTCATGCGGCATTTTCCCTTATATTCCTTGATCACTCGATAGTCAATCAGATCCAGATGTTTTGTTTGGATGTTGTCATTATGTAGTCACATGTTTAGTAATTCTTAAACCTTTTCTTTTGTGTTGCACATTAATATTCAGAAATTCCGTAATTATATTTTGATTTCTTCTTGTCCACAAATAACTCTCATGTACCTTCCATCGGCGTTTCATCCTTGTTCCCTGCTGGTGCTTTTTTGTGTGTTAGCTAGGTGAAGGCTTTCTTGACTAAAAATAGATTAGTAATAAGGTATTAAGGAACTACTAAAACCACTATTCCCGTTTTTGGGCTATAAGACTCTTAACTTCCAATGAGCTACGTGCATAAGCTTTTTTTACTACAAAAACGATTCCTCTCCCAGCAAAAAGTGGTCCGTCAACTGAACTTGCATTGTTGTGATAGGGGTACCGCTTTTTCATTCCCACCAAGGAGCCGTAGCTTTACTTAGATAGGGCTTGACTGCCTTACCTTCTATTATATTTTAGTAAAGAGTGATATTTAAAAAAAAAAAAAAAAAAAATTTTAGTAAAGAGCGTTTAGGCTTTACTAATATAATAGAAAGTAAAGGGGCCTGTATTCACTTTTTTGTAAAGAAAGAGGGCTACTTCACGAGCTGCTACTAATAATCAAAAAGGTTCACAGCTCTCCAGAAAGAAAAGAAGCCAGCAGGTCCTTTTCCGCCTGACCGCTAACTCATGAGCAAAGCTGTCTCAACTCCATTCCCTCTCCGGATCAAGGCAATAACTCATTTTTTTTCTAACCCCATTCGTGGTGCACATCGGACGGCAGCCCTGGTTGTAGACCAAAGAAGTCTTTATGGAGCATCGGATATCTCTCTTACCAATGACTCTCCTTTGAAGTCGATCATTGGCCCCCGGCTATCCCGTCAATAGCCTTGTATATAAGATCTACTAGATGTAAAACATTGTAAGAAGCCAATTATATCAGCTTAGCAGCAAAGCTGCATACCAACTTACCTGAATAGAGCACCAACTACTGGAGATGTTTCAGTGGTGTGCATCTACTTTTGATTTGATGCACCAGTTTAAAAAAACTAGTTTTAGGAGTGCATTTAGAAAAAAAGGTGATACTATAGAGTTGACTGTTGAGTGCTTAAGTTGGAAATGGCATGACTGCTGTACGGAGTATGTTCACATGTCCTGAAATGAAGTATTCTCGGCTTTAATGACCAATGGAATATGACCTAAGATAAGATGCAGGACTTGCATGATTAAACATTTTGCAGAAAGAGGAAGTATGGTTATGGGGACGTTTGGGAAGAAGCTTTTTTAGTTTTTTTTTGGCTAAAATAGCACTAAAAGACAAAATAGACTAAAATGGCCAATAAGACAAAATGTCACATCAAGCCCATAATCATTTCACTTTTTTTCTCACAAACATCATATCCAACTACAAAAAAATCCAACTATCTTCCTAAACACAAATATTTTAGCCTCCTAAAATAGCCAAAAACTAAAGTAGCCTACTAAAATAGCAACTTCCCAAACACTCACTATATCATTTTGTTGATTTTTTAGTAGATCACTTTTGCTTAAAGATACCTCGTTTAGGTAATTCCTTGTCAAGAAGTCACTGCTCATTTGTTTTTGCTGTATAATGGAAAAGGATAACTTGCAATCCTTGTATGGTTTTTCCTTTTATTTTTCTCATTGAGAAACTGTGTCAGTGGTCTGTGTATATGCAAGTGTGCTTGCATGCTTTTATAGGTGTTTCACCATATTAAACTTAACATTGATATTAATACTTTATTTCATTGCTATAAATGGTTACTCCACTATTGTGCTTTGTGATTAAAGGCATGCTGCTCTGCAGGCATATAAAGATTGGATCTTGAGGACAATTGACGAGACTTGGAATTTATTCCACAAAAAATTTACTGCTTTGTGGGACAAACACAAGGATGGCTCTGGTGAGGCTTATCTTCCGGCAATTTATAACAACCCTCAACTTCAGCTGCTGGTAAAACAGAAATTCATGAAAGATTTGTTCCATGGCACTCTTGGTTTTGGTGCTGCCAAAATGATAAGGTGAGATAGTGATTTCCTTCTCTGCTTACTAGAATTTCTGTACCCTCTTTCTTTATCCCTGCTATTCCTGTTTTTTTTTTTTTATTCATTTGCCAAAATTCCTTTGTGATGCACCATTTCCTATTTGCATGGACCAGGTTTTAAAGATTTGTAACAAACCTTGATCATAGGAATGCTAAGAAAATAGAAGTTATAATTTTTCATATGATCATCCATTTTATTTCTATGATTTCATTAACATCTGTTTACTGGTGTTCGTTTTGTTCACTCATACATATGTATGGTGGACTTGGTTATATTTGCTGAATAAAATTCTCAAAGTGTGTAGAATGTCTGCATTTGAAACTTATTTTAGTGACCTTAAGATTGCTCATTCACTTCCAAGCACCTCCTTTTATGGATGCAACAGCCAACAGTGTGTTTCTTTGCTTGTATTAAATGTGCATTGTTAGTTAAGGGGTCTCTTGTTCATAAAATTTTCATCTTAACATCCTATGTAGTTTTTATTTCTTTCTTGGAAATCTGTTTTATTTCTTGCATGTTGGCTTAGTTTTTAATGGATGTAAAGGTTAAAGTTGATGATAGACCATTTTTGTCATTATAATGGAGTCACCAAAAGACATGTTTTGGGATACAAGCGGAATTCTGATTCCCTTTCAAAGTGGAATTTAGTGAAGGGTCCTGCTAATGACCACCACCCAATGGGTGTTTGTTAATAATCAAATGATGTAAATTTCAATACACATTTTACATATTCTTATACACTTTTTGTATATTTCTATACACTTCTCACATATTTCAATACACTTTTTATCCATATCAACATTAACTACGGGCAGTGGTTAGCCAAACCAAACCAAACCAAACCAAGCCTTAAGTTCTATCAAATGGGGTTGGTTACATGAATCCATCTTCACCACAGGCGGTTGTTAGCATTTTCCTTTAATGAAATAGCTGATGTTCACAATTTAGTTTTTTAGAAATGAGTTTTGGTAAAAGTTGTTTCAACTAATATGTCAAAATGTTCTCCAAATATACCTTTTGGGTGACATATTAGTGGTGGTGGAAAGGAACATGATTGTGGAGGTGCAACAATAGTTGGAATAGAAGCAGCAACAACAGTGGTCGAATAGGGGAGAGAGAGGGAAAAAGAAAAGGAGAGAGGGAGGGCTGTGTAGGCTCTAGTGGTGGTGGTGGGTGTGACCGGGAAAAATTCTAGACCTGAGTGGTGATTGTTTGGCTACAAAGAGGGAGGAAATCAGAAATTGATTTGTGTTTGTTCAGCTACAAACGGAGTGTCGTGTGAATTTGATTTTGAAAGGACAAAATGGTTAATTGTACATCTGCAGTTAACTGGTTGACAACTCTGACATGAGAGGACATCGTAATTTTAGAAACCACAAGGGAGGTCGGTCCCTACAATTGTTAAAAACCTCAGGGAAGTCCTTGGAATTATTTCTTCCATATTTAGTTTATGATTGATTATCTCTTAGTTCCTTTTATGTATTTACAAGGAATACATTAGTAAATTCTGATTCTGGAATTATGGATCAAAATTTTTATGATGTTTTTCCTCTTGATGACAGGAGAATTGTCGAGGTAGCTCATGTTGAGGATTTTGAATCAATCACTGATACCGGTAACCGAGCAGATTGTGAGCGGCGAGCCCTTGACTTTGCTAAGATGCTTATGAAGGAAAGGAGAAAATTTCAGGGCATCGCTGAAGTTGTTTCTGCCATTCATGAACTCCATTCTTGACAAAGTACTTGGTAATATTGCTGATTTGCTACAAATTTTGTCATGTACCTGATAAGGTGTTAATGCATTTTTATTTGTGGCACGCTGCCAACTTGATATATTGTAACCTATATTCTTCAAATTGAACATATCTTTTTCTTGTTTTGCTGTTGCTCTTTTCACTTATGCAGTGACATAGGGGTTCTACTATGGTTTGATTTTTTTTTTCCCACCAACCATGCAAGTAATGAGCTTATTATTTCCATAATGCTTGGTCTGTCAAATGCCCAAGGGATTCTGCTTTGGCTTCTTGGATTTGAAAATAAATAAATAAAAATTTGGATGTTTATAGCTTGTATGATATCATGTCTATAAATATGTAGAGAAAGAGAGAACGCATGCTAATAGAACATATGATCTCTTTTACTGTAATTTGCGGTGATGGATGAAATAATTTAGCACAACAAATTGGACCTGTTAGTAACGGGAAGGAATGATGCTTTGGCAGTGTCAATGTATAGAGGGCTCCGCCTAACCCTTTTTTTTTTTTTTTAGTCACTCCACAGAGACAATTCAGATATGTTTAGGCGATCACTCAATCCATAGGCTGTATCCATAGTCACTGTAACAACTGCCTCCTCGATTAATTAAATTAATCATATGATTTGCCTTGATTATGTGCTTATATGTTGTTTATGTGCAATGTGTGTGTTAGGTATGTGCCATGTATCATTTGAATCGTGTGTTGATTAACATATATGATAGAATGGGAATTAGACCTGTCGGAATCGTTAAATCTGGAGGTTGAATTAAATATGTGAATAGGAAATTAGAGCCTAATTCACCTTAGCATGATTAAATTTGTTTTACGTTAAATTAGGTTATAGTGAGAATTGATTTAATTGAGTTTGACTTAATTTAATTCAAGCTTATAATTAATTATTGAAGATTAGGGAATTAGTGATTAATGAATTCCTTTAACCTACTCAACAAATAGGAAAGATGAGTTAGTGGGTTTGGTAGAGAGAGAGAGATATAGCTGGAGAGAGAGTTCTAGAAAGAGGGAGAGGAGGAAGAGTTCAAGGAAGAGAGAAGAGAACAAGGAGGAAGAGAGGTTCGTCTTCAAATTCAACAAGTGAGGTAGAAATTCTTCTCTAAATTCTTGAAATTGAGATGTTACACTCATAAATTTATGGGATCTAAGTTTAATTAAGGAGAAATCAAGCTTAATTAGTAGTTTTATGGAGTAGAATTTATGAGTGAGCAAGATAATGAAGGAATGGTAAGAATTGGTTTAAGATCATGGCATGCCTAACATATTTTCATGAGATTCATGTTTTCTTGCATGATATTTGTGAGTATTAGGAGGAAATCCCTTGGATTTTGAGATTGGAACTCAACATATGCATAGTTCATGATTTTTGCCATTAATAGAGGTTTTGATCTTTTAATGGAAACTTAAGTTTTGTTTTGAAGTCATGGTTTTAGTTTGAAGTTAGAAATTGTTCATCCACCATGTTTTTAGGGGTTTTGGGCCTTGATTTATAAAAAAATGGAGTTGGTTTTTGGAAAGGTTGGATTTCACACAATAGCAGATTTTCGGTTCTGGAAAACCTAGAACTACACATGCGGCGGGGAGGTCCGCATGTGCGGAAAACAGGGCAAATTCTGGCTTCAGCATTGCTTTAATTGCACATGCGAAAGAAGGTGCAGTGGAGGTTCTGCACGTGCAGCCAGGTCCCTCGCATGCGCGGTGTGTAGAGCCCAGAAAATTGCACCTTCTGCTTTAATTGCACCTAAGGAGGCAAGTGCGGTAGAGGTCCCGCATGTGCGGCTGTCAGAGCAGATTTTCGATTTCCTTTTCTTTTCGTTTTTCGACCTTCAGGGCCTCCATTTGCATGGTTTTCATGTGCATTTCACATGCATATGCATTTCATGAATCCAAAAAGGAATTAGAGAACGATTCGAGCAAATTGAATGAACAAGTAGTGAATGATATTGAATAAACAAGCAACACATGAACCGGCTGAATGAAATGACTGTGAATTGAGCATGTTATGTTTGCATGTGTCTTTGTAGGTTAGACGCCGCGTCCTAGCCACGTGATTCAGGAAGCCAATTGTGAGTAACAACGTTGTAAAGTTATGTTCAAGTTATATTTATTTTGAATGATACTAAATTTTGCTTTTGAAATGGCATTGTTTTTTGAATGAATGATTGTCCTGTTTTATAAACTGTAGTCGTGACATCCTTAGCATCTGTTATAGCTACTGTTACAAAGATCTCTGTCAGTTCCAAATCTTGAAATTTCTGTTTACTATATTGATGGCATGGCCATCAATTCTGACTGTTCGGTCTTTATGACCTACTGTACTGTTCTGCTGTTGGATGTACTACGTACGACTGTTATGGTTTCTATATGAGATGAGTATATGCTTTTGATTTAAGAATTGAATTGCTACTGAAATGGATTGATTTTACTTACAGTAAGGGCATCATTCGTAACCCTGTTACATGGTCATTCACTGGGCTTTAACTCATTGTTTTATACATGTATGTAGGTGATCAAGGACAGGATGGGACTTAGTGGCGTCGACCTAGTCTCTGCCTTTTTGTCAAGCCAACCTCTATGCCTCACCGTGAGGTTTCAACCGGTCAAGCTTCGAAGCTTAATGGGTGGTGTAAAATTCACCCTTTTGTATGGTGAACTAGTGCTATATGTGATTTGAATGTTGACAAGATTTGTTTTGTTTGTCTGATTAACTCCCTGAGTTTTGGTTATGTTTTTGTGACTGTAATGGTTTGATACGTATATTTATGTATATATATGTATGTAAGTTCATTCTGTCCCATTTAAGTCTTCAGAACTTATTGGACGTTTTATTTGATTAATTATTGGCTTCTGTAGTTATTCACTGGGTTTTAGTTCATTGTTTTAAATATGTATGTAGGTGATCAAGGACAGGATGGGACTTAGTGGCGTCTACTTGGTCTCTGCCTTTTTGTCAAGCCAACCTCTGAGCCTCATCGCGAGGTTTTAACCAGTCAAGCTTCAAAGCTTCATGGGTGGTGTAGAATTTACCCTTTTGTATGGTGAACTAGTGCTATATGTGATTTGAATGTTGACAAGATTGGTTTTGTTTGTCTGATTAACTTCCTGAGTTTTGGTTATGTTTTTGTGACTGTAATGGTTTGATACGTATATTTATGTATGTATATATATGTAAGTTCATTCTGTCCCATTTAAGTCTTCATAGCTCATTAGACGTTTTATTTGATTAATTATTGGCTTCTGTCAGCCCCTACTACTGTATTACTGTTTAATAGGCTTTTGGTAATCTCGAATTACTGGCCGGTTACGATGCTAAACTTATAGAGACGGGTTTGAATCGTGACAGTCACTCTCTTGCAATGTAGGATCGACACGTGACAGGGAGGGTTATGCATGGACTTAACCATCTCCTATGTTTGTTGGCTCCTAGTAGTTTCTCCAGAACTGATCAATTGTTTTTTCCAGTAGCTCAACGAAATAGTTGTTATTACTGCTTCTAATCTTTCTCTTAAGTTCTGCAACAAACCCATTTCTCATCCCATTACAATAGTTTAAAAAAGGAGCTAGTGGAAAATATTGTTCCTAGAAGAGACAAGAAATTCCAGCGAGAAGTGGTTGTGAAGTGTTTGTTTTCTTGTATGAGTGGAGGTGGTGTCATGTATCTATTGTTAATTTGTTATATAAAGGGTTAGTCTAGAAGTGTGGTATTTTATTTAGAAAAGAAAAGGAAAATAAATGAACTAGGAGCTTATCAGCAGGTATGAGGTAGTAGAGTACTGAACACTTAAAATAAATAAAGTCGAAGTTTAGCAAGCAATTCTAAATGGATTGGAAATTTTGTTTGTTTGTTAGTTAGTTGGCATATGAAATCATGCCTTGTACTCTGCTGAAGGGTAGGACAGAACAACACATTCTTCATATCCTGAATCTTGACTAAAACGCAGGGGAGAGACTACAAATGTTCAATTTGTTAACAATATTCAAAATGCCGTCTTAGTAAGCAACAAACAATATGATACAACGATTATGTAACATATTTGGCTGAACTCATAAACAATACACAAGAAATGGATCCTAGTTGTTGAATATTATTCCTTGTCAAGCTTACATATAAATTTAATAACAAGTTGGTTCAACTTTAAGAACATTGATAAATGCTGTGAAACCACTTTGCACACCTATTATCGGACCTTTAGGCCTTGCATTGACTAGGCTGCATATTTCTGTTTGAACTAGAGGTGGTTTGTTCAGCCATGTGTAAAACCATAAAAATGAAAATAATATGATTTTTTTAATGTTTAATTAAGTATGATCATCCAAATGTATGTTTAATGAAGCTAGGTTTATGAAATTTTTGAAAAACATAATATCTCTCATCTTTTGAAATTTGATTTCGTTTGATTGAGACAGAATGTTGGAAGTGAGCATGCCGGCCTCTTGACAATGACCTACATGCAAAGACATGGATAAAAACACAAATAGTCTACTCTGTTTTAGACATGGATACAAACACAAAGAGTCTCCTTTGTTTTGGTTAAGTCCTGAATTAGGAAAACAGAATTGACCTAAGTTTGTAGTCAAATAAATGTACCATCTTAGCAAATATAGAAATAATTATGATCTGTTGAACTCTGTGAGGATGGTTTTGATGCATCATCATAGGTTTCCCATTTCAAAAGACAATATGTATACAGGTTCCCCTTGTTGAAATTGTATTTATAGAAGTTGCTATTAGATAACTACAAGTCAATAATTGTTTGATCTAATCTGTAATTTTAGAAACAAATAAAATTGTGGTGTGTGTAATATCTATAACCTAATTAATTACAAAAATTGATGCTGAGATATTGGAATATAATTTATATATTTTAAATGTAAATATTGCTGGTGTGTCTTGAAAATTTGCTCAAACGAGGTAAATGGTGGAAGATTTTTTTATTTTTTGTACTACTTTTACTTCTATTCAATTCTTCAATTTTAATGTATGACTGTGCATCATAGCCGTTGATCATGTAGGATCCTTTTTGCATCAAGGTCTAGTTATCTGAAACCATGAAGTTGAAGTTTCCTGTCTTAGCTGTTGGAAATGAATTGAACTCACATTGTTCATTAGATTTATTTATTTATCTATTATTATTATTATTATTATTATTATTTTAATTAACTTTAACTGTAGACTCTGATACTGGCAGAAATCGTGAATGATGCTTTGTTTCTTCATTACTGAGTTTTGGTTTTGTCTTCCTATTCTTGTATGATGCTTTGTCTCTCCATTACTGAGTTTTGGTTTTGTCTTCCTATTCTTGTACAACTCACAGTTTGGTAGAGTAATCTGGATGATATTCTACTCTCTTTATTCAAGCAATTTGTTTATTATTCATAATAGAAAATCAGTTGTACAAATACTTTTCAGTGTGTATTCATACATGACTCATATGCCCATTATAGAACATGTCTAGTTGCTATACTTGGTCTTATGGTCACTCCAGAGCTGATCAACTGTCTTTCCCAGCAGCTCAACCATGTAGTCAGCATTATAACCATTTCTTATCTTCTTGTTAAGTTCTGCCACAAACCCATTTCTTATACTGTCACAATAGTCCAAAAACCGGGCTATAACATTATAACCCTGATCCCACTGGTTTCCTTGCCCGGGCTTTACCCAGTGACTTGGTGCATATCCTGCCTTCAACCTCACAAAATCTGCAACACCTTCTATCAGTCCTCCAGGAGCAACAGTTTGGGGGCTCCTATCCCACTGCCACACGTGCGTCATCTCATGATACACCACCCCGGTGATCTCAGTTTTAACATCTCCCAAGTACCCTTGTATGTAATTCACGCTATCATCTCTTGTGTAGGTGACGCCATTCATTGTGTCGATGAACAGGCTCACTTTCGCCACGTTCTTTCTGTCTGCATCGATGTTCTCTTGGAAGGCGCACCATATGAAATCTGTGGCAGAGATTAGTGTTCACTGGGTGTAATTGAGCCCGATTTCATTTGTGAACTGGATTCCTCCGGGGGTTTTTGGTACATTGTTGGTGACATTGAATTCGACTGCATGAGTTCCTTGCATGGTGGCAGCTAGAATCACTAGAAAAGAAAGGAAGAACTTACTGGACATGACTATATTGTTTTCTCTTTTTTGTTGTAGTCTGACTATGCACTATAAGATCATATATATAGAAATTGGTGGCCTCTGATTTGCGGAGCCAAATATTTGACGTTACCCGTACTTCTTGTGTCCAAGCTGTGCTATACTTCGATTGACCTGAGAACACAATGAAGGTGAGTTACCCAGCGATGTGCTACCGGAAAACCCCTCCGATGACCAAGTTAGCACACTCAAGGAGAGAGGAAAAGAGAGAGAGAGAGAGAGAGAGAGAGAGAGAGAGAGCGAGAGAGTGAGTGTTGTAGGTGAGTTCTCATCAGAGGAAGATCCAGACATGACTTTGGGGGCGCAACTCCTTTTATATAGCTTCTGCGTGTGCTTCCGCGTCCACTCACCATTGGACGCGTGGACCTGCTCTCCTCTCCCATCTTCCCATGTGTCAGCGTAAATACAACTAAACACCACCTAACAAAACCGCCAAACGGCTTCAACGTGCACGGACAGTGCAATTCCCTTCCTTCAGTCTCGTGGCGCCGCATAGCACTCTTGATCGAGATACGCTCGATACGGAGCCATGCCATCACTTAACAACCAAGCTACTTGTCCGGTTTCTCTAACAACTTCGTACCATGGCTCAACCGAGCTCCTTGGCTACAGCAGAAGCTCGGCTCACCATGCGGGAAAGACTAATCCAGCCCAGCTCTAAATAGTGCATAACTCCCAGGATCGGTCATCCACCATTATTCTCGCCCAACCGAAATAAGACCTCGGTTTAATATGCACTTAAGACAGGCCGAGCAGAAACTCCTGATTCCAGCCCAACCAACTCGGCCAAATTTTTCGGTCACAAACCTCCCTCTCAATTGCCCCTTAATTCCGTCCGCGCTAGCGTGACCGTAATTACATTCTTCGGCCGAGATCGCTCATCTGTTCAGTCTTTCTCCCCAAGTCATTTACCATGCTAAATTTCACGCTAAGTCCCATGACTTGCTTGGCTGGCGCTTTGATTTTTCAAATTGTCCTTTCGAGACAGACACCGATCTTGTTATAGACACGTGTCCTCCACTCATTAGCTTCGTACAACCAACCCCACCGCCTTATGACGTCTCTTCAAGTTCAAATTTTGGCGCTTTTTTTTCCCTTATATATACATCGTGTGGCCCTTTATATCTCTTCTCTTACTGTCCATCTTCCTCTCAGACATCCTTCCAGAGCATACCCAGCCTCTAATTTTTGTCTGTTTTACTGGAATCAAAGCTGTCTCTCGAGGGAATTCAACCTTGATGCTGTCACTGAAACTTCATTTCACCGTTTGGAGCTTCAATCTGTGCCCTAACCTGTAAGTTTTTAACTCCTCTTCTGTTCTTCGCCAGTTCTTCGTGCTCCTTTTTTCTCTTTATTTTTTATGCTCTTAAACCCTAACTTCCATAGATGAGTCTTAGGGTAGGATAATAGTAGCAACAAAATGCTGAAAATGGGGTTAGACTAGGGTTTTCGTCCCATTTAGAAGACACAAAACGTCTTCGCCCCTCATCTTCGATACTGTTCACCATCGTCTGTGATGAAGGTGTGAGGATCTGGGATTGACTGGGCTACAAACCTCAGTTTGATCTTAAATCATGCTTTAACCGAGCAAGTCTCTTGTTTGTAGAACTTAGGGGCAAAACTGAGATATTAAACGCATTGAGCTGCTCGATCAGGCTAATATCTAGTCTGTTCGAGCGACTGGGTTGTTGTGCTTAAAATTGGGACCGCGGTGCCATTATCCCCATAGTGACAAGCTAAAATCGAGCTCGTTTGCGCGCTTGCGCTATCACTTAGGCCTTGTTTGTCATCCTCTAAAAAAGCCAAAAAACCAAAAAGTCACTATCCTATTTAAGTTACATCATTTTATTTAAGTCATATCACCTCTCTACCACATCACTTCAACCCCAACCATACCCAACCCATATTTCGTAAAAAGTCAAAAAATGCACTTATTTAGAACATCCCAAACAACCCTTTACACTTGGTTTTTCACTGCAGAGTCCTAGGGGACTAGACATCCACACAGGGGCTCTCAAAGACTGAGCAACCACCGTGCAAAATTTTGCAAACTTAACATTGCTGTGCTGAACAAGCTGGCTTTCCAATGGGGCGCTACCACTTCCTTGTCAATACGCCAGGCGCGATGGCCGCGTTTCGAGAAGTGTATGGCATTCCAGCTGACATGCATCTGAAGCTTGGTGAAGAGGGCACAAACCCATGGGGTAGGCTGGAGTCCTGCCTTTCACCTTGCTACGCATAGTCGAAGGGGGGTTACGCTTCCCTATGCGACTCTTGATCTGCGAGTTCCTGAGACGTACCAGGCTCGCTCCAACACAAGTGTCCACCAACGCATTCAGGATCATAAACGACGTAGCCGAGCTGAACCATCGGATTGGTTTAAACTTGGGCCTGGTCGAGATCTTGGGCCAATACGCACTTGGCTGAACTAAGGCCTCTCTTGAGATTGCTAATGCTGACAATGCTAATATTCTTGGCTAGCTCGGTAGGGCCGAGTAAGAGAAGGATGCTCTGAAGGTCGAGCTAGAAGCTGAAAAGCAAGCAAGGCAGAACGCCGTGGATGAGGCCAACAACCTTGGTTTCAATGAGGCCGAAGACAACTATATTAAACAAGTTAAAGCTACCAAGGACATCTACTTCAAATCCAGTTGGAAGGCTGCTTGTGAAAAACTTGGCCAAGGATCTGAGACCGAGGTGTTAACTTCTCATCCTCCAGCCTTCCTGCTGGTCTATTTGATACCCTATGCCAATAAAGTCTTCAACTCTTTGCAAGAGGAGGCCGAAGAAGAGGCCGAGGATGAGGCCGGACAGAAGAAGCCCAGCGACAAAGAAAAAGCTGCCGTGGTCCTCCCTAGCGTAGCCATTAATGCTCCATTTTTGTGCTTTGAATTTTTGTAATCAGGCTGCAAGCCCCACCTCATGTATTTAAATGTTCAATTAATGAAAGTTTTTAACAACTTATCTCGAGTATTTTTGCAATGTATGTTATGTGTCTTCCCTACAACCGTGCAATCTGTGCCGAAAAAAGTACCCACTGATTGAACTAGGGAAAATCATCTCGGTTAAAAAGTGAAACATAACGAGTCTACCTAGTAAAAATGACTTTTGACTTGTGACCAAGTAAAAGCATCTCGGCTAAAATCAATTGAACGGAGTAAAACAATTCATCAACTTAATTGACCGAGCTAAATGATTTCGGTTAAAATAACGGGATTGGACACTTTATCAACTCCGATGGCTGGACAAAAATCATCTCAGCTAAAATCATAGATTTGAACAATTCATCAACTGCATTGGCCAAACAAAATCATCTTGGCTAAAACCTTGGAGTTGAACAATTCATCAACTCGATTGGCTAAGCTAAATCATTTTGGCTAAAATCTTAGAGTTGAACAATCCACCAACTCAATTGATCGAGCAAAATTATCTCGGTTATAAGAAGAGAGTTGAACACTTCATCAACTCCATTGGCCGAGCTAAATCATTTTGGCTAAAATGTTGGAGTTGAATAATTCACTAACTCAATTGACTGAGCAAAATCATCTCGGTTATAAGAACAGAGTTGAACACTTCATCAACTCTATTGGCTGAGCTAAATTATCTCAGCTAGAATCTTGGAATTGAATAATTCACCAACTCAATTGACTAAGCAAAATCATTTCGGTTACAAGAACAGAGTTGAACACTTCATCAACTCTATTGGCCGAGCTAAATCATCTTGACTAGAATCTTGGAGTTGAACAATTCACTAACTCATTTGACTAAGCAAAATCATCTCGGTTATAAGAACAGAGTTGAATACTTCATCAACTCAATTGGCCGAGCAAAATCATTTTGGTTGGGAGCAATTGCCCCTTGTTCATTGCACAATCCATTAATCACAACAAATTGGCTAAGCACGATAACTCTTTGCTATTACATTCATGAATTTACAAGGCGAGGAGAAAAATTACGTTGGTAAATCGAGAGGAATGTTTACCCTTCACAAAAAATTACATTGAAAGAAAGGAACTAAAAATAAAACAACTTCAGATTGGCTGTGTTCCATGGCCGTGGCATAGCTTTGCCATCCAAGTCTTTCAGATGGTATGCCCCTTTGCTTGCCAGACCGGTGGTCTTGTAAGGCCCTTCCCAGTTTTCCCCCAGTTTTCCTTTGCTCGGCACTAGGGTGTTGCTCATCACCTTCCTTAGGACCCAATCCCCAACTTTGAACGGTCTGGGGTGAACCGTTTTGTTATACTTCCAGGATAGTTCTTGTTGATATGCTGCGACATGGATCAAGGCCTTTTCTCGGCGCTCTTCTATTAGGTCCAATTCTAAGGCAATGGCTTCGGCGTTCAGGTCGGGCTTAAAATTTTTGCTACAGACGGTGGGCATATCGATCTCCAATGGGATGACTGCCTCCATACCATATGCCAAGGTGAACGGTGTCTCCCCGGTTGAGCGTCTTGGTGTTGTTCGGTAAGCCCAGAGAACATTTGAAAGTTCCTCGGCCCACTTTCCTTTGGCTTTCTCTAATCTTTTTTTTAGCCCATCTAGAATGGTCTTGTTTGACGTTTCGGCTTAGCCGTTGGACTGAGGGTAGGCCGGGGTGGAATTATAGAATTCTATTTTTAGTTCCTCACAAAATCCACTAAACAACCGTCCATCAAATTGAGTGCCGTTGTTGGAGATCAAAGCCTTGGGGACGCCAAACAGTGTTACTACATTCTACTAAACAAATTTCTTCATATCTTTTTCTTTAATTGTCGCCAAGGGCTTGGCTTCAACCCACTTGGTAAAGTAGTCAGTCGTCGCTATAAAGAACTTGTGATTCCCCGGCGCAGTTAGGAGTGGTCCCACTATATCAAGCCCCCTTATTGCTAAAGGCCAAGGACTCGTGAGAGGAAGGAGCTCTCTAGCCGACTGATGAATTTGGTGGGCAAACTTCTAGCACTGCATGCACGGCCACCAGTAGCCTTGCAAAATAGCGCGGTAGGCTAAAGATCTCCCGCCGATGTGGCTCCCACACATTCCTTTATGGATCTCATAAAGAAAAGTATCGACTCTGTGTGGGTGAACGCATTTGAGGTATGGACCGGTGAATGACTTTTTGTATAAAGCGTCGGATGGAGAGAGCCAAAACCGCTCAGACTTCACTCAAATTTGTGTGCCTCTTTCTTGTCGGTCGACAGGATCCTTTCATTGAGGAAAAGGATGATAGGGTCCATCCCAAAAAGACCTAGCTCGGTGCATAGAACTTCTATCTAGTGTGAGTCTTCAATGCTGGGCCTTGGAGGAATTCAATCAAGAGAGGGCCGGGGGTTGATTTGTCGGATATGGAAGCCAAACAGGCTAACTTGTCTGCCCCGGTGTTATCTTCTCGGCTAATTTGTTGAACTTTTATGGCTTGAAACTTTTTGATTTGTTCTCTCACCAGAGTTTGGTATTTGGCCATCCTGTCATCTTTGGCTTCATATTCTCTAGATACTTGGTTTACAATGAGTTGAGAGTTGCTATAGACCATTAGCTCGGATGCTCGCAATTGGAGCGCGATTTTCAGTCCGGCTAGCAGTGCTTCATACTCAGCCTCGCTGTTTGATGCTAGAAACCCGAACGTGATGGAATGTTCGATAGTTAGTCCGTCTAACGAGATCAAAACTACGCCTAGCCCGGCTCCATGCCGGTATGAGGCGCCATCCACAAAAAGTTTCCACATTTCGCCAATGAAAAGTTTCCAGCATTCTGAGGGATACTGGGATGTTTGAAGGTTTAGGTGATCATGGTTGCTCGGCTGCTCGGTTATTTCTGCTGCAAGCGTGCCGTTAACGATTGCAACAAATGGGCCTCCATCCCCTCTTGGTGATGTGGTGCTGGATCCAATAGGTTGACTTGTTATTTCCAAATTCAACGTCGCATTGCCAGGCTGAACTAGACCTTAAAGTGATGGGTTTATAGACGGGTGCGCAATTTCTGCATCGCCAATAATTTTCGCCATGCTTACCTTCATCTGCTCGGTTGCCTCGGTAAGATCCACCGAGCAAATCGGATGAATTCCAAGCGAAAATTCCGCAACAAAGTCTGTCAATGCTTGGGCTTTGATGGCTATGTGGGGTTAAAACTTGACGTCGAATTGCCCCAACTCGACTGCCTATTTCAGAATTCGGCCAGAGAAGTCCGCCCGTTCAAATAAGGCTTTCAAAGGGAACTCGGTTAGCACCACGATCGTGTGAGCGTGAAAGTAATGTGACAATTTTTGAGAGGCCATCATTAATGCCAAAGCAAGTTTTTCCAGCGGCAAGTATCTCGACTTCGCTGGGAGCAAGGTTTTGCTTACGTAGAAGATCGGTAAATGTTGGGTGCCTTCTACCCGGACGAGAACCGCGGTAACAGCATATTGAGAAACAGCCAGGTAAAGGTAGAGTTCTTTGTCGTGCTTTGGCGTGACCAAGAGTGGGGCAGAAGACAAATATGTCTTTAGCTCAGCCAAGGCTTTATCACATTCTTCGTTCCATAAAAACTTAGACTTCAAGGCTTGGAAAAAAGGACGGCAACGATCTGATGATTGGCTTATAAATCGGTCAAGCGCGGCTGTCATATCGGCAAGATGTAGCATGTCCTTTGCTAAGTTGGGTAGCTTCAATTCCTGTATGGCTTTGATTTGGAAGGGGTTCGCCTCAATGCCTCGGTTGGTGACCAGAAAACCCATGAATTTCTCTAAGCCTACGCCGAAGGCATATTTTGACACATTCAGACGCAGCTTGTGTTGTTTAAGAATGGCGAACATCTCTGCTAGGTCGGTCAAGTGGTCGGCCTCACGTTTGCTTTTGACGACCATGTCATCGATGTAAGTCTCCATCGTGCGTCCGAGCAGTGGGGCGAACATCTTGGTCACCATTCTCTGGAAGGTCGCCCCAGCGTTTTTTAAGCCAAAAGGTATGACTCTGTAGCAGAACAATCCCCTCGGTGTTGTGAAAGAGGTAATCTCCTGGTCAGGCTCATATATGGCGATCTAGTGATAACCGCGGTATGCATCCAAGAAACTGAGTCGATTGTGTCCGTAAGGTTCACAAGGTGGTCGATTTTGGGCAAAGAAAAACTGTCTTTGGGGCAAGCTCGGTTGACCGTCTTGTAGTCGACGCAGACTCACCATTTTGTATTCTTCTTTGGTACCACGACCGTGTTAGAAACCCACCGAGGGTAATGCACTTCCTGGATTGCCTTTGCTTTAAGCAAGTTTTTGACCTCCTCTGCCACTACCTCGGTGTGATGAAGGGCTGATCTCTGCATTCTTTGAATAACAGGCCGGGCATCTGGAAAAACATTGAGTTGGTGGCAAATAAAGTTTGGATCGACGCCAGGCATGTCGTTAGGCGTCCATGCAAACACTTCGATATTCGCTACCAAGAACTCCATCATCTCCAGCCATTCTTGGGTGATCAAGCTAGATCCTAACAAAAAGAACTTGTTTGGATTGTTTTCGCTGATCCACCACATCTCTACCAAATCTTCCACAACCTTTTCTTCGGCCCTAGTGCCCACATCATCCAGGACACTTTGATTTTTTGGACCTTCGATCATTTATACGAAGCCTTTGGCTGCTCGGCTCCCATTCACGGCCACGAAACACTGCTCGGCCATGACTTGATCGCCCCAAATCTCTTTAATCACCCATGTAGCAGAGGGGAACCTCATAACTTGGTGGTAGGTCGATACCATTGCCTGCATGGCGTGAAGCCATCTCTTACCTAGGATCATATTGTATGTGGAGGGCACTTTTAACACCCAGAACTCCATTTGCTTGACCACGGATCCGGCTTTGACCGGTAGGATTATCTTTCCCATGGGCCACTCCGGTTGCGAGTTGAAACCAACCAGCGGTGAAGTTGCCGGAGCCAAATCTGTATCTCTTAGTTTGAGCTGCTTGAAGGCGTCGTAGTACATGATCTCGACCGAGCTACCTTGGTTGATCAAAATGTGTTTAACGTCAAAGTCCCTGACGCGAAGGGTCACACTACCAGAGCGTCATTTTGCGGTGTTTGAATCTGCTTAAGTTTTCGATTTAAGAAACTTAGCACATTTTGCTCATCGATTCTACTCCTTTTGGCCGTGGGCTGGATAGACAGGACCTCTCTCATATGTTCTACTTTTTTTATCATCCCTCGGAGCTCGCATACCCGCTCTGGCTCGATGATACCATAGATCACATTGACCACTCCTTGGGGTGGTGCTTCTAGGGCAGCCAAACCATTTGACTTAGCCGAAGCATGATGCGCGGCCTTGTTACCTCGTCCAAGTGACCAGCGGCGACCGACTCCTCCAAGTGTTGTTTCAAAGGCAAACAGTCCTCCATACGGTACCTTCATTTACCATGAAAGGTGCAACGATACCACGGATTGAAGCCCTTCCCCGTATCGCCCAACTTTCCAGAAACCAGACATACACCTCGTCGCGAATTTCACTAAGGATGTGGTAAATTGAGATCTTGAAAACCGTAGTGATGCTTGTTCGGGCATTCAACTTTCTATTCGTATCTGTCGCAACATCGCGGGGGTGATCAGCACGGTCGTTGCGGCGACCTTTACCTCAATTACTGCGATCTGCACCATGGTCTGACTCTATTGCGCGGTCACTCGGACGGTTTGCCTCTTGTTCGACCGCGTGAACTTTTCCAGCCACCCTTTTGTCCGTTGCCACCGGATTCGCCTTTACGGTGGCCGCGGTTGCATCATTCTCTATGCGGATGTGCTCGTTGATGCGGTGCATCAATAGCTCCATGGTAGTCGGTTGGTTCATGGTGAGCGAGTCCCTCAGTCTATGTCCGATCGGGAGATCGCGCTTGTATTGGGTGATTGCCAGGTTAGTCAGGCAATCAAGGATCTCGTTGAAGGTTTCCTAATATTTGGCATTGTATGCTTTGAGGGACTCGCCCGATTCCATCTTGAAGCTCAAAAGGTGGTCAACCTCCTTTGGCATTTTGGTGTTAGTTTTGAATCGGGTCACGAATGCTTCTGCCAACTACTGCCATCTTTCGATAATTTCCTCTGGTAGCCTCTCAAACCACTTCAGGCCCAACTTGGTCAAACTTGATGGGAAAATAAGGCACATGAGAATGTCGTTACGCCTGTATCCAGCCATAACTTGCCGGAAGTGGCTTACGTGCATGTACGGATCGATTTTACTGTCATAGAACGTAAACTTGGGCTGGTGGAAGCCTGCAGGGAGCGGTGTGATCTCTATCTCAAGGGAAAATGGGGTGGCGCTCAGCCTTGCCAAGTCTCTGTCCAAAGGGACAAGTGCAGCTAGCTATGGTGGCGGCATTAACACCTCCTCACTAGCGTGACTTCCACGGGATAATCGCTACAGCGTCGTTACCCTTTGCGCCTCCTGTCGGCGCGCCCGTTCTTCCAAGACGTCCCTCAGGTCCTCCGACGGGCAGAGTAGGAATATCTCGACGTCGTCGACGGACGTGAGGGACGGTAACTACTATCTTGCGCACTAGACTTCTCTGCTGGTGGATCAGAGTCTCCAACCCCATAGTTTCTAGTGATGGAGAGTGAGGGCGTCCGCCGTTGGCTCTGGCTGCCTGAGCGATGAGGTTGGGGCACTCACTGTGGTCACCCATTCCAGCAACACCCTTCCCTTTGACCTGCCGCTTTAGTGCCTCCATCTCCGCCACTATCCTTCGAATAATGGCGTCTTGATCTCTCAACTTATGCTTGAGGCGCTGAGCATGCGATTCTCTTCGCTGCCGGTGCCCGTTGGGGCTCTGCGAGTGATTAGTACTCCTTGTGCGCTTATCTCGCGCATCTTTGGGGAGTTTTCTAGGAGAGGTCTCCAAACCAGCCATGGCAGGGATGATAGGAAGACTATCTCTTCTCTGGACAGACTTCGGGGTGATACCGTCGATGGCGGACAATGGTACGTCGTTGTTGTTCGCTATGAAAGATGATTGGAAAAGCCTGGAGGACAAGGTTTTGTTTACCAAAGAGAGCTTTCTCATAGACGGCGCCAATTATACGGAAGCCAAATATTCGACGTTACCCGTACTCCTTGTGTCCAAGCTACGCTATACTTCGATTGACTTGAGAAAGCTCTCTCCGGTAAGTTACCCGGCGGTGTGCTGTCCGACGGTGTGTTGTCGGAAAACGTCTCTAACGATCAAGTTAGCACACTCAGGGAGAGAGAGAGAGAGAGACAAAGTGGTAGGTGAGTTCTTATCAGAGGAAGATCTAGACCTAACTTTGGGGACGCAGCTCCATTTATATAGCTTATGCGCGTGTTTTTGAGTCCACTCACCATTGGACGCGTGGACCTGCTCTCTTCTCCCCTACTCCCACGTATCAGCGCAAATACAACTAAACACCACCTAACAAAACCGCCAAACGGCTTCAACGTGCACGGATAGTGCAATCCCCTTCCTGTAGTCTCATGGCGCCGCATAGCACTCTTAACCGAGATACGCTCGATACGGAGCCATGCCATCACTCAACAATCGAGCTGCTTGTCCGGTTTCTCTAACGGTCTGTACCATGGCTCAATCGAGCTCCTTGGCTACAGCAGAAGCTTGGTTCACCATGCCAAAAAGACTAATCTAGCCCAGCTCTGAATGGTGCATAACTTCTTGGACCGATCATCCACCATTATTCTCTCCCAACTAGAATAAGACCTCGGTTTAATACGCACTTAAGACAGGCCAAGCATAAATTCCTGATTCCGGCCTAACCAGTTCGGCCCAAAGTTTCGGTCACAAACTTCCCTCTCAGGTGTAAATTACACTTTGCACCCTACACTTTATATTCAATCTCACTTTGATCTCTTATCTTTCAATTATAGCAGTTGAATACCTACATTTATAGTCAAATGCCGATCTTCCCTGGAGTCTAGATTCATTACAAATATTGATGAAAATCATCCACACTAGGCCTACTAATTCAGAGGGAGGGGGACATTGACACTTGATTATAACTCTAAGAGCATCTCCAATGATACATGACATTTTAGCATTGTCAAAACCAAAGTTTGGCTAGCTACAGTACCAAAATGCCAAATTATAATAATGTGCAATTTGCTAGTGTCTTGAAAATTGCTCAAACGAGATAAACTGTGGAAGATTTTTTCTTTTATTTTTTGTACTTGTGATTAGAATAATGCTATATGTACCAATTAATGTAATAACAGATGATGTGACATAATTTTAGAGATTTTGGGTATTTGTAATTTGTATAATAGGTGGGGTCAATAATACTAATAATGGCATAACACTAGTTGGTATACTAGTGTGTATATTAATTGGTATATGTAACACCACCGTTGTGATTAATCAGAGACTTCTATTCAATACTTCAATTTTAATTTATATGGCTTGACAAATATATATATATATATATATATGGGCTGCTTGGAAAGAAAAATACATAAATTATGTGAAGGATCTGTTTACACCTGGTATAATAGTTATCCCTCGGGAACTTTTTTTGTACATTTCATCTCTTGCAAATGGCACCATTGGATTACATTACTCTTTTTTGTGACCTTTATGTTTGTTAGATTTCAAGTTGATTGGAAATCAAGACCTCTTCCATTCATATAGCTTTCAAATTTAGAGTTTACTATACATTAAAAGTCAAGTGTATGTATACTGACATATGCTATATTTAATGCTTGGTTGAATTGGAACATTTATCTTGCGGTCACTAAAGAGCCGACCTATATCTTCCTTGCTGGCTCTGCAATGTAGTTTTTTTTATTGTAATTGTATAATACTCAGATTCTATTACATTTCTGTTACATCAAACCCGGTTTTCATTGATTTCCCTTGGTAGATGCTTTTAGCTGGTAATAAATGCCCTTACTTGCTGCGCAGCAAGAATTACCACTTTTGGCAACAAAAAAATTGGTCGCTAAAAGTCAATTTTTGGTCGGCAAAAGTTATCCGCGACCAATTTTTTTGGTCGCTACTTTGGTCGCCAATTGAGGGTCGGCAAAAGTAATTCGCGACCAAAATTGTAGTTGGTTGGCAAAAGTTGGATTTCACGACTAAATTTTTGGTCGCTAAATATTTAATTACCGCGACTAATTTATTTTGTCGCCAAAACACTTTGGTCGCGAAAAGTGATATTTTCCCGACCAAAAAGTTTGGTTGCCAATTATCACATTCAACGACCAAAAAGTTTGGTCGCCAATCATGACATTCCGCGACCAAAAAATTTTGGTCGCCAATCGTGACATTCCGCGACCAAAAAGTTTGGTCGTCAATTGTGACATTCCACGACCAAAAAAGGTTTTGGTCGCCATTTGTTACTTTTCGCGACCAAAACTTTTGGTCGGCAAAAGTGAGTTTCCACGACCAAGAGCTGTTTTGGTCGGCAATAGATGTATTTTTTGCGACCAAAACTCTTGGTCGGCAATTGTCATTTTTTGCGAAAAAAAATAATTTATTTGTCACGACTAATAAATTGGTCGCCAAAGCAGAAAAATAATACACCTGTAATTCCTAATAATTCATTCAATCCATAATAAACCAATAATTTTAAAGCATCATTCAAATTAACTGAATCATTAACATTCGACACAATACAACTATTCTAAGTTTTCATTCACAAGTCACATCCATCTAGCATAACAAATTGAAACAATACATAATTCAGATTTACAGCATCAGAAAAATTGCTTAATCCACTAAGTTGCCTTGATAGCCAATCAAAAAATCCTTGCGCCCTTCCGTGCCACGCTTCGCATCCATCAAAGCAGTAGTGATGTAAGGCACCTAATAAAGAAACAAGACAGGTCATTTGACTAATGAATGGGGCAGCAGATGCACTGATTCGCTCATCATAGGAACTGTGGTCAACCTGCAGCTCTGAAACAGGGGGAACTGAAGGCTGAACAGACACTAATGATTGTTCTGGATTACTATGTACTGCTTCAATGCGTAAAACTTCTTTTGAAAAGCATTTTTGGAAAGATTGAGATAGATGGGATGCTGCTGCTGGCTGTGGTTCTTCAAGTGCATCAGTTAATGCCTCACCGATCAAGGATTGTGCCTCCTTTCCGTTCTCTTTCCCAAGACATCAAGGGAAAGCATATTCATCCATTCTGCTACCCTACCTACCAGATATGATATGAATGAATACATCTGACGAGTTTTCCTTAAAAATAATAATAGAAAACAAAATTCCTTAACCATAATCAGGGAAAACTCCAATAAAAAAAAGGGGGTATTTTAGCAATCACCTTCAACATTTCAGCTACTGTTGTTAGTTGATGGATTGTCAGTTGTGTTCTTCTGCTGTTCTAAGTTTACCGGGTGTATACCATCAAATAAATGTGCTTTCTTTGCTGGTTTTTTTTAATATGTAATTTTTTTTTTGGCATTAAACCCCAACCTTCTCCTGTGCACCAAGCAGAACATAGAAACTTTAAGAGGGGAAAAAGTAGTAACCTCCATTATTGAATGATCTCGTTCAGCAAATGCAGAACCAACACAACCTTGGAAAAATTTAACCTGTTTCTCTGCTTCCATATTCTGAATAGTAAAAAAATAAATAAATGGAATCAGATTACAAGGATCAATATTATGATGGCCAACCTACCCTGAAAAATATCCCTATTGGATGCCTTTCTCTGTCCCTACTGAAAACAATGAACCATACCACTGTCAATTTAGACTCTACAAGCCAATCATTAGTTTTCATGCAAAAACAAGACCGTCTTATCTTACAAAAATAATGGAACAAAGACACCCTCCAGAAAGTGGGAAACGTCATTGGCATAGTGTTTCATCACTTCAATCAGTATGCAATCTAAAAGAATAAACCAGTAGGCATTCTTTGCCCAAAAACCTAAGACTAGTAGGATAGCTACCATTCCATTAGTGAATAATTCATAAGTTAACTTCCTGCCAACACCTCCAATGTGAACACATGTGCTGGATGTAGAGAGAGAAAGAGAGCGATGCCTTTGATACCTCTGCAGCATGTAAATCAGCCAACTGGCCCTGAGACAAAATAGGAAACATGTAAGATAGTTGGCAGTAGGACTATGCAAGTGCTTATAAAAATAAAAAATAACAAAGTGAAAAAAGGTAAGGAGCCTCACTTTGACACGGTAAGCTTCTGAAAGCTCCTCTTGGAGATTTAACTTCTCTCTAGTGCAAGCAGTTAACTTCTTTTTCAAGCTCTCAATCTCCTGCTCCAAGCCAGCTGTCCTAATGGGGGGGATAAATTCACAATGCATTCTTATTTCCAATTTGAAAAGATAATGCCAACGCATACCTACCAAAAAAATTATTAATGATAACAACTTCATCTGATGGACTTGAGATAAATAATATACCTCTGAAAATGCATTCGAGTAGCCACAACAAGGTAACCAGGACCAGCTTGCTGCATACACAGCTGTTCAATGTCTTTACGTAACTCATCACGCCTACCGGAGAGTGCTTTTTCAAGAAAAGAAGTGAATAAGGATCTGTATAATACTCCCAGGGGAGGAATTTTGAAAACACATTAAAGAGGAAAATCTTTTCAGAGAAATTTTCTTTTAGCAAAAAGCTAAGACTAGCTCTCTGACTCAAAGTTTAATGGAATCTAATTTTTGAGATGGGCCACCAAGTAAGGAGAGTAAGTAAACCCCAGAACTTCTCAGATGGGCCACCAACATCTTTGTTTAACACATTTCAATCATGCTGGAAGGTCAGTCACTACTACAGCATATGACCACTAAAATTCGGAAAAATTCAAATCAAATTCTAACCAGCACTATAAATATAAACAATAACAATGAACATTCTCACAATGTCCCCTCACAGAATGTTCCATGACCAAAATTCTATATAGGACATGTCCCATTACCAAGTATTAACCAGTCTTCATGTTTCCTCATAGAATTTTCTTTATGAAAAGGCAACTACATATTATTTCCAAAGTATTTGTTGGTAACAATTCAAAAAATCTCACTCCTACGTAACGATTTATTTTCTTATTCACTATTTAAGCATTGTCATTACAATCCAAGGAAAGGAATTTTGGCTTACACAGAAGTAGTATAATCAGAAATGGAACTGTATACATAGCAAATAGGTATTTCACAAAATAAACATTAGAATATTTCCCTGGCCTAAAATATGATGAATAAAAAAAGAATAAACAACTAAAGCTTAGATGCTTTTCATGAATGAAAAAAAAAAAAAAAAATAACCCAAAAAAAAAAATTCTATTACAATAAAATGAAAAACAAAAAAACATATCATTTAAACATTTACCTTTCATGCCTTTCTTTTGCAGGCATCAACGCCCTGAGTGACCTGAGTGATTTCACGGCTGACTCAATCATATCCATCTCATACTATACTTTCTCATTTGTCCAGCACTGCAAACAGTAGAACAAAGGTTGAGGAGCAGCATTAATTGATGTTACTTTCCAGTATTAAGACAGCTTATTACCATTATAAATGATAAACAACCAAAACAAACAGCAATAGAACCCATCATCCAATTAGTTATTCCAGACACACCAACAAGGTGTCTTGTGCATAACTCCTTTCAGAAGCAAATGCTTGAGCATCACTGGCAAAGTAGGGCTTGACGGCTTCAATAAACACATCACACAACTAGAACTGCCACCATGAATATACTGCAGTAGCAGCATCAGAAAATTCATACGAGTCCAGTGATGTCACAGTTTTTGATATGGCCTTGTTCAACACGGAGAGAATCCACTGGCAGTTAAATGGCATGATATCTGGAACCACATTTGTTGGAGGGGTGTAATTATCTCCAAGTTTGAAAACACACAAAGCAAAATTGAAAAGTTCATGCCGGATCCAAATTCTTAAGAACAGTTTTAAAATCATAGAACTCTACACAGAGGTTACATTTAATGATGTACACAGTACATGGGTGTATCATATACACACAACATACATATGATGTTAACGGAGAGTACAATTCATGTCATGAACACTACCAGATATTCATGTTTCATGAAGACCCACACCCTAAATTCCCAGCACTATGCTACAGATTCTACCAGAGTACAAAATCCTGTGCATGCACACAGCACCTTAAGTGATGTTTTGTTAAGCAATAAAACTTGACTTAAACCCTTCACCACTTTCATCCACATTTCAGTTTAGCTATTAGTTTCAACTTGTCTTTGTAAAGAAAATAGCAATCAAGATATTATAGTCAGTAGTAAGTTCCACTAATGAGAATATATTAGATCCTTGAAAATATAGTTAGATTATGATCTTTATTTTTCGCTGCAACAGAGAAAGGTAACAACTATTTGAGAAATAATTGGTGAATTTCAAGATAAATGAGTAAAAGTAATTTATGGTCAACTTTACATAAATAATGTCAAAAGGCCAAAGATTTAAGAATTATAATTCAAAAATAAAACCCTAAATCCTGCAGTTACCAAAACCCTAGATCTGTAAATAACCTTTCTCAAATTCAACAAGCAATCAAGGGCCACATTAAAAAATCTAAAACAGCATATATATCCATTACACAAAAATACTCAAAACCCTAAATCAATACACCCAACCCAAGATTTCTCAAATTTTTCACAATTGGCAAAAGTGGTCGGCAATTTTTAGCGACTGATTTCTTAAATTTTTTTTAGCGACTAAAATTTCTCACCTTTATTGGTTTTTCAAAACAATAGTCGAGGCAGGTTTTCTGGTACAGTACAGAACTCTCTATGTCCATTTGGACTACCAGATGAGGTTCTACTGGTTATGATCGATTCCCCTCTCCACCTTGATCAACAAAAGAGAGAGAATTCCTTCACTAAATCTTGAACACATGAATAAACCTTTATCCATATGCTCTTACTGAAATCAGGGGAAAATGAAACTAAAAAAATTTGCCACAAGCAACAGAGAAATTTTAGTGTCAGCAACTGAGCTGATAGGAATTAAAAAAGGGACAAGCATGTAAAGTTATAAATTAAGACTTTTAGCAGGAATTACTCTAGTTCTACTATTGTTCAAAATAATAAAATCGGTTGATCAGCAATTATATACATATTTCCACAAGTTTAACCAAGAAAGCAGGAAAAATATTTTTAGTACATGATAAAGGCCTTGTCTGAAATGCACAACCTGTTCTTCAAGCCTAACAACCTCCTCTTCCAAAACAACCACTTCAGCAAGAAGCTCTAGTGTCGAAACATATCAAAATTTAGAATTATAATCACAATTCTCAGCCAAGATACATTTTGTGGTCAAAATTCATTGACTGTTAGATAAAAAATTATTAGGTGAAATTGGGGAAATTGCATATCTTTCCATTCAAATTTGTATGTCCATTATTCTCATTATTACTGAAATTTTTTGTGGTTCGCTTATCCAAATTGCAAATACTATTCACAATTACAAATATAAAAATGAAATCAAATATAAAAAATGTTTACACAGAGAGTGAATTACTAACAGATGGAGGCAGGTAAGGAGGAAGACGAGGTAGGGCTCCCAAGGGTCTGGTGAAAGCCCTCTCCAATGCTCTGTGAACATTCTCTTCATGTCTAAGCTTCTTCTTTAGCTTATCTACCTGACAGTACAGGAACAGTATTATTGCAGAGCCATAATCAGTAGAATCAAATTTGGTATGGAATTCAAAAAAAAAATTAAAAAATCAATGGCTAGTGTAATGTAGAGTGGATACATCTTGTTGTAATGCCATTTTCTTAAGAATGCAGAGTTATGTATTTTGAAGGCACTTCAATTCAGATCAAAAGTTACAGACCCAATTCCAAATCCAAAGACGAAATCAAAACCCAGTTAACCGAATTACCCAATATCACCAAAAGAACCCAACTAACAAGCTAAAAACCAGCAAGATCGCAGCTAATTCAACAGTCCCCAAAAAAAAAACAAAAAACCCTAAAATCAAATTATCCCATTTCAATTAGCCATCATCCACATCACTAAAAAAACACACAACTTAACTCAAACTTATTGAGATTCGAACCAAACAGAGGATTGAACCATGGCCCAGATCGCGAGAAATGCATATTCAAAATCAAAATCATACCGCAAAATCATGACAAACCTCTTCAAAATCATCAATCAGGGCTTAAATCCCTCTCTCCGTACGGATGATCACCACATTATATATATATAGATAGAGAGAGACCTGAGCTAGAGAGAGTGGGCACCGATTGAGGGCACCGATTGAGAGAAAGAACACAGAGAGGGAGAGGGCGGACCGAGACACAGAGCGAGATAGAGACAATGGAGATTAGGGCTCTTCTTTTTTTTTCTTTTTTCTTTTTTTTTTTCTGCTTTCCAGGTACAAAACGACGTCGTTTTGTTATTGGCGACCAAAGTTTTTTTGTCACCAAAAAATTGCATTTCCCCCCTCCATGTTTCAAATTTCCCTCCTAAACTTTTGGCGACCAAAAGACCATATTAGTCGCATAAAAGGTACCTTCGCCGACAAACTTTTTTAGTCGCCAAATCTCAATCAACGGCGACTAAAATATTAGTCGCTAAAAGTACTAATTTGGCGACTAATTTTTTTTGGTTGCTGAAAATAAGTTTTTGGCAACCAAATTTTTGGTCGCCAAAAAATATGTGACCTTCCGCGACCAAATTTGTAGTTGGTCGGCAAAAGTATACCACTTTCTGTGACCAACTCATTTTTTGGTCGCCAAAATATAACATTCAGCGACCAATAATATTTGGTTGCCAAAAATAATGATCATTCGCGACTAATTAATATTTGGTCGCCAAATGTCATTTTTTTGCGACCAAAATTTTTTTGGTCGGCAATTGTGTAAATTTTTGTAGTGTGCCATCTGTCATATTTTGTTTTTTCCTTTTTGGGTTTTTTGCTAGAAGAGTTTCAATATGAATTTTGTGTGGATTTTTTCATTGTGTTGTGTCATTGAATCCAGTATTATTAGTGCCCCTTGGGTTGTTTCCAAAATTGTGAATCAAGCCATATTAGAATTGACTTATTCATGTGTTTGGTTGTAAACTGAAACAACAAAAAAATCTAGATAATTCATGTGTTTGTTTCCTTGACCCCTTTTATTTTGTATGCTGCTCTGTAACCATGAAGTTGAAGTTTCCTCTGTATTACTATTAGCTGTTTGAAATGAATTGAATGCTCATGTTTCATTATATATATATTTGTTTAAAATAACTTTTAGCTATAGACTCTGATACTGGTAGAAATCATGAATGTGATAAACTGATACTTTGATGCTCTCTCTATTACCGAGCTTTTGCTTTTATAGCCTAGAAAATTATTTCCCTAATGCTAATCACTGTGAGTTGTATAAGAATAAGACGACAAAAATATGCAAAAAGAAACAATCTGCAATTTCCTAGAGTAATCTGGATGATACGTAAAACTCTTTTTTATTCAGACAATTTATTCATTAGTCATTACAGAAAATCAGTTGTACGTATACTTTTCACTGTTTATTCATGCATATGACTCATATGCCCATGATAGAACATGTCTAGTTGTTATACTTGGCCTTGTAGTCACTCCAGAGCTGATCAACTATCTTGCCGAGCAGCTGAACAAAATAGTCAGCACTATAACCGTTTCGTATCTTCTTGTTAAGTTCTGCCACAAACCCATTTTTCAGACAATTTATTCATTAGTCATTACAGAAAATCAGTTGTACGTATACTTTTCACTGTTTATTCATGCATATGACTCATATGCCCATGATAGAACATGTCTAGTTGTTATACTTGGCCTTGTAGTCACTCCAGAGCTGATCAACTGTCTTGCCCAGCAGCTGAACAAAGTAGTCAGCACTATAACCGTTTCTTATCTTCTTGTTAAGTTCTGCCACAAACCCATTTTTCAGACTGTCACAATAGTCCAGGAATCGGGCCGTAACATCGTAACCCTGGTCCCACCGGTCTCCCTGCCCGGGCTGCACCCAGTGACTTGGTGCATATCCAGCCTTCAACCTCACATAATCTGCAACACCTTCTATCAGTCCTCCAGGGGCAGCGGTTTGGGGTCTCCCGTCCCACTGCCACACGTGCGTCATCTCATGATACACCACCCATGGTGTCGATGAACAGGCTCACTTGAGCAACGTTCTTTCTGTCTGCGTCGGTGTTCTCCTGGAAGGTGCTCCATATGAAATTCGTGGCGGAGATGAGTGTTTGCTTGGTGTAATCGAGCCCGATTTCATTTGCGAACCGGATTCCTCCGGGGGTGGTTGGAACGTTGTTGGTGACACTGAACTCAACTGCATGTGTTTCTTGCATGGTGGCTGCTAGAATCACTAGAAAAGAAAGGAACAACATCATATTAGACATGACTATATTGTTTTCTCTTTTTTTTTTTTTTGTTGTAGTCTAGCTTTGCACCATTAGATGATTTATATAGAGATCTGTGGCCTCTGATTAGCTGGTAAGAATAGGTTTTGTTTTTTTTGGGTGTAAATTGCACTTTGCAACCTACTCTTTACATTTAATCACACTTTGATCTTTCACCTTTCAATTGTAACAGTCAAATTCCTACATTTATAGTCAAATGCTAATGTTATAACTGAATTCTAGATCCATTACAAATATTGACATTGGCACTTGATTACAAGTGTAAGGATTTGATTACTACAATTGAAAAGTGGGAGCATAATGAGATTGGTGTAAAATAAGGGGCGCAAAGTGTAATGTTTTTTAGTCTTTCATTCTTTTTATTTTCTTTTCTCTCCTACCAAACATGGCATAAATTAATCTGGTCATAAGGATCAGGTTAGGCCATTTGTTTGTGGAAAAATTAAACAAAAGCAAGAAAGCGAAAGTTCATCACATTGATGGTGGACGGTTCAACACGGAGGACAAGACATTAGACCTGTAACTTTTTCCCACTTGGCAAATAGGGTCTCAGAAATAATAGTAATGTTAAAAGAAAATTTATTTAAAAATTTAATTTACGGTATGAATTCATTTCAAATGTAGGTTCTACTGTACAAAAATTGAATATGAAAGTGCAAATGTATCCAGAGTTAAGAATGGGTTTTCCATTCTCTTCTTTTTCTTTTTTGTCCTTCCAAACATGGCATAAAGGTGGACCAATGGGTCTTTGTTCTAGAAATTAAACTGGTCATAAGGATTAAGTTAAAAATAGAAGAAAACAAAAACAAAATTGCAATGGAAACGGGCCTCTAGAAATAATTTGCGATCGTACAATAAGTCCGCACCCCAAGATTGAGAAATTTGATCACATTTTACTGGCTACACGTACAACTGCATCCATATTGGAGGTGATTAAATGTGAGAAATATTTTGAGTAATATTCAATGATAGGTATGTTTTGAATATTTTGTAAGTACATCAAGGCATAATATAATTTTTAAAAAATTATCAGGGTACTGAAACAATTAAATTGTTCCTATTTTTAATTTTTTTTTAAATATAGAGAATTTTTACAATTATTAAAAATATAAAATACTTTGGTTTTTATTACCATTATGAAAGTACTTTAATTTTTTTTTGTTTGCATTTGAATTTTTAATTTATTTATATACTATGAATTATAAAATAAGTATAGACGTATCCGACCATACTTCTATCCTCGTATTTATTTTTTATTTTTAAAATTTTACAGTATTATAAGGAATCGAACACATCCCTTTCAGCACGGTGTTTCGTAGGAAATTGATCATAAGATATTATGAGCCGTGCGAAAACGTAAGTTCAGAACACACGTAATCGTGTACCTGTCTAAACAAGTTTTGTGATTTGTCCAACGCATTTCTTCTTTTTCAATCCATATAATAAACATTTAGGTCATGTTTGTTTGGGTGGACATGAGCTTGGGATTGGATTAATAGTCTAATAAAATTATTAATCCTGAAACAATAATTTGAGAAAGTGAGAGAGGATAGAGAGAGAGAGAGGCACAATTGTTTTATCTGTCAAAAGAATATATATTACGCACAGAGAAGGCACTCTCTTTTATAGAGAGAAATGAATGCCTTGGATGCCTTGGAGGATGTCCACCGAAAGCATGCCTATGATGATGTCCACCTAAAGTAGACTAAAGGTGAAGGTATACAATTATACAATTACCACCGAAAGTAGACTAAAGGTAAATGTATACAATTATACAATTATATACAATTATATATTAACACAATGATACACTAACATCCCCCCGCAAACTCAAGGAGGGAAAGCATCAACCAAGTTGAGTTTGGAAACAAGATCATTGAAGCGGCCAGAAGGATGAGCCTTAGTGAACATATCAGCGGGTTGATCGATGGAAGCAATAGGGAGAAGACGAACAGTACCACAGGTAACATGCTGGCGAATGAAATGACAATCAATCTCAATATGTTTGGTGCGATCATGAAAAGCATCATTGTGAGCAATCTGAATGGCACTCTGATTGTCACAATAGAGAGGGGTAGAATCAGAAGAAGAAACACCCATATCAGCAAGGAGCCAGCGAAGCCAGAGAAGTTCCTGAGTAGTATCAGCAAGAGCTCGATATTCAGCTTCGGTGCTAGAGCGGGCAGTGAGGGATTGTTTTTTGCTACGCCAAGCAAGAAGAGAATCCCCTAAGAAGAAGCAGAATCCCGTGGTGGAGCGTCGATCCGTAGGATCCCCAGCCCAATCAGCATCGGAAAAGGCACACAGTTCAAGAGAGGAGGAAGCAGAGAAGTGAAGGCCATGGAACAGAGTGCCTTTGAGGTAACGAAGGATGCGAAGTAGAGCAGTATAATGGGGAGTGCGAGGAGCCGACATGTACTGACTGACAATGTGAACAGCATAGGCAATGTCAGGACGAGTTACTGTGAGATAGACAAGGCTGCCGACGAGTTGGCGATAAAGAGTAGCATCAGATAGAAGAGTCCCATCAAGAGGAGTGAGACGTATCTGAGGATCAACTGGAGTAGAGGTAGTTTTGCAATCAGTAAGACCAGCACGAGCCAGAAGATCAGATGCATATTTGGCCTGGGATAAATAGGAACCGGTAGAGTCATGAGAGACTTCAAGGCCCAAGAAATAGTTAAGAGTACCAAGGTCCTTCATCTCAAACTGGCGGTGGAGGAACTGTTTGAGGTGGAGAATACCAGCTTCATCATTACCAGTGATAATCATATCATCCACATACAGAAGAAGAAGAGTAGTACCATGAGAAGTAGTCCGTATAAAAAGAGCAGAGTCATAGGAGCTAGAGGTGAACCCAAAATCATGAATGGTAGAACTGAACGTAGCAAACCAAGCACGAGGCGCCTGCTTGAGGCCATAGAGAGCACGCTGTAATTTGTAAACCTTATGTGACAGTTAGACCAAGTTCACATAATTGACCAATGGAAATAAGGTTTAAGGTAAGAGCAGGGATATGATAAACGTGAGGTAGAGATAAAGAAGAGGTGGAAACAGTACCAACATGACGAACAGACATGAGGGAACCATCAGCAGTAGATATTGGGGGAATATGAGGAGATGAAGATAAGGAACCAGTGATAATCATATCATCCACATACAGAAGAAGAAGAGTAGTACCATGAGAAGTAGTCCGTATAAAAAGAGCAGAGTCATAGGAGCTAGAGGTGAATCCGAAGTCATGAATGGTAGAACTGAACTTAGCAAACCAAGCACGAGGCGCTTGCTTGAGACCATAAAGAGCACGCTGTAGTTTGCAAACCTGATGAGGTTGAAAAGTGGACCCAGGTGGGGGTTGCATGTAGACCTCTTCAAGAAGATGACCATTGAGGAAAGCATTTTTGACATCCATCTGAAAGAGCCCCCAGTGGCGAGCAGTAGCAACAGCAAGTAAACTGCGAACAGAGGTTAGCCGAGCAACAGGAGAGAATGTCTCCTCATAATCAATGCCATATTCTTGGTTGAAGCCCTTGGCAACAAGACGAGCTTTGTAGCGTTCAATAGAGCCATCAGAATGTGTTTTGATTTTGTAAACCCATTTGCAGCCAATGGCAGTTTTGCCAGGAGGAAGATCAACAAGATCCCAAGTATGAGCTTTGTCCAAGGCCTGTAGTTCATCGGTCATAGCTTGCTGCCAAAGAGGATTAGTACAAGCCTCACGATAGGAGGTAGGTTCATAAGTGGAGAAGGCAGCAGATCCAACAATATAATCACGAAGATGGATAGGAGGTTGAGTTACCCGGCGTGGTCGACCCGTAGGAGGATCGGTGGGAGGAAGAGTCGGTGGAGAAGGAGGTGTGGCAACCAGAGGTAGACCTTCAGGTAGAGCAGGCTGGACAGGATCAGGGGTGAGCAAGGGCGTCTCGATGGAGGAGGAACCTGTATCAAATTCAGCAGAGAAAAGATCGATGGAAGGATTAGTAAACAGTGCAGTAGTGGAAAGTCCGGGTAAGTGAAAGGAGGATAGCGAGGAAAACATTTGGTGTTCCCAGAAAACGACATGGCGGGAGATACGAAGACGTTTAGAGAGAGGATCCCAACAGCGGAAGCCTTTATGTTCAATGCCATACCCAAGAAAGCAACAAAGACGAGAGCGAGGTTCAAGCTTGGTGTGTTCATGGGATTGAAGTAGAACAAAGCAGGCAGAGCCAAAAACCCGGAGATTGGCGTAAGGAGGGGGAGTGCCATGCAGACGTTCAAAGGGAGTTTGATTATGGATGACAGGGGAAGGAGCACAGTTGATAGTGTAAACAGCAGTGAGGGCAGCTTCGCCCCAAAAGTTTTCAGGGCAGGAAGAAGAGAGAAGTAGAGCGCGAGTAGTGTCAAGAATGTGCCTATGTTTCCGTTCAGCGCGGCCATTTTGCTGGGATGTGCCAGCACAGGAACGATGAGGCAGTGTACCATGATGCTGAAGAAAGGAAAGGAAATTTGAATCCCGATATTCCATAGCATTGTCAGAGCGAAAAATTTTGATGGTTTTGGAGAATTGGGTGTGGACCATTTGGGCAAACCTATAATAAATGTGTTTAAGTTCAGACCTATTTTTCATGAGAAAAAGCCAAGTAAACCGGGAAAAATCATCAATAAAAACAACAAAATAGCGGGATCCTCCCATAGTAGTAGTAGGGGAGGGCCCCCAAATATCTGAATGTATAAGATCAAAAGGTGCAAGGGAAACAGACGTACTTTTATTAAATGATAAAGCAGGTTGTTTGGCAAGTTGACAGGGGATACAATCAAAATTATCAGGAATTACATGACCCAACTGTCCACTAGAAACCAAAGACTTCAAGCGATTAACAGAAATATGCCCTAAACGACAATGCCAAAGATGAAAGGGAGATAATGAGGAAGTAGATGTAAGAGCAGCAATCTGAGGAGAGGCAGGAACATGAAGGTGCAGGAGTTCATAGAGACGTCCATGCTTACGGCCGATCCCAATAGTCTGCCCTATCTGAGGGTCCTGTACCAAACAATCAGTAGCAGAAAATGTGACAGTTAGACCAAGTTCACATAATTGACCAATGGAAATAAGGTTTAAGGTAAGAGCAGGGATATGATAAACTTGAGGGATAGATAAAGAAGGGGTGGAAACAGTACCAACATGACGGACAGACATGAGGGAACCATCAGCAGTATGTATTGAGGGAATATGAGGAGATGAAGAGAAGGAAGAAAAGATAGTAGAACTGGATGTCATATGATTACAACAGGCAGAGTCAAAATACCAAGACGAGTTACCTGGGATTACAGACAAAGCAGTAGGAGGAGGTGTACCAGATGGGGAGAGAAGTTGTTTGAGCATGGCCTCTACATCCGTCGGAGAAAGCTAGGGGTAGACGGAGCAGGTGACTCAGAAAACCCCGCAGAGGTGGCATCAGTGTGAGGAGACTGATTCCCGGAAGCAACAGCAGCAGTGTGATGAGTCTGATTCCGAGAAGCAATAGTAGCAGTGTGATGAGACTGATTCCCGGAACGATGAAAGCTTCCCCGGGAGGAGCCACCGCGAGAGGAGTGGCTATTGGATGATGATCGGGATAGATTGCGAAAACAATCCTGTTGTAGATGACCAGGACCAAGTTTGTTGCAGTAGCGGCAGGATCGGACGGGGCAATTGACCAGGAGATGGGTTGAAGGAAGGCCCCGATTCTGACAATAGAGGCAAGCAGTGGTCCGTTGGGTAAATGATGGCCGGTACGGAGGAGTGGCAAGAACAGAGTCCACATGATGAGTGTGAAGAGTACCGAGACGCGTCTCCTCTGATAGCAACTCAGAAATTGCTTGTTCAAGAGTGGGCAAGGGATGGCGATGAGGTAGAGAGGCACGTACGGGCTCAAAGGAGGCAGTAAGAGCCATAAGAAAGTGCAACAACCTTTGCTGGTTGCGATAGATAGTAAATAAAACAGCATCTTCGGGGGTATGCCAAGTTGGTTCTGAAAGAGCAAGCTGATCCCAAACAGAGTACATTTGAGAAAGGAAGTCATTAATGGACTGAGTGGATTCTTGGCGCATGCGATGAAGTTGGTTCTGAAGTTGATATTGGTGGGCAAGACCAGTAGTCTGGTATCGTTCTTTCAAGAAATCCCAGATGTCTTTTGCAGGAGTAGTTACAGAGTCAAGCTGAAAGCGACCAAACTGAAGACTGATAGAGGTAACAGAGGTATTACGAAACCAGGTAATGATTTGGTAATTCTTACTGTCCCATTCCTCAAGTCGGTCTTCAAATGTAGCAGTAGGAACAGTAGTTTCATTAGTGTCACTGTCTTTCATCGGTTTAGTCACATCCCCGGTGACAATTCGCCAAAGCTTCTTTCCTTTGAGGAAGGAGGACATGGCTTGGGCCCACAGAACATAGTTTGAACCATTCAAAATAACGGAAATAGGATGGGAGGCATCAAGACGATCCATAATACTAGTTGAATAGGGTTTAAAGTAATAGGATAGACCTGTAGGAGCAAAATTAGGTAAAACAGAGTGTACCAGTGAGTCCGGAAGGTCGAAAATAGCCAGGAAAGGTATGCTGGACAGAGATGATGTCAGCAAAGATGTCAGCGGCGCACGTTAGCAGAGTGCAGAAAGGAGCACGTTAGCAGGAAGCGGCGGTGCACGATAGCGGCCAGGCGCAGACGCGGCGCACGATAGTTGTTTCGGCGCACGCGGGTGCACAGTAGTGAAATGGCGCACGAGAGGCGCACAGTAGCAGGCGTGGCGTACGGAAGAGACAGGGCTGACGTCAACCGCGGATCGTGTGGGCGCGTGTGGGCGCGTGTCGGAAGTGACAGACGACGGATGGCGCGTGCGGGCGCGTGTGAGAGTGGTGGCGGAAATGATGACGCGCAGTGGACAACGGTGGCGCGTGTGGGCGCGTGGAAGGTTTTCTGAGGTCGGGCTTGGTGCCGTTGGAATCGTGAGGAAATTTTGAGTGGTTTGGTGTAGTGCCGCTGTGTATGGGACTAAACACCAAAATCGCAAATTGCCAGAAATGAAACTCTGTGCTCTGATACCATGAAACAATAATTTGAGAAAGTGAGAGAGGATAGAGAGAGAGAGAGGCACAATTGTTTTATCTGTCAAAAGAATATATATTACACACAGAGAAGGCACTCTCTTTTATAGAGAGAAATGGATGCCTTGGATGTCTTGGAGGATGTCCACCGAAAGCATGCCTATGATGATGTCCACCTAAAGTAGACTAAAGGTGAATGTATACAATTATACAATTACCACCGAAAGTAGACTAAAGGTAAAGGTATACAATTATACAATTATATACAATTATATATTAACACAATGATATACTAACAAATCCGATGTTTGGTTAAATAATTGAAATACGGACTAATTATTTTAAACATAACTATTAGTTAAGATAGGATACATAATCCAACGGATTCGTAGTCCTAGGACTATTAGTCATGGGAATGCTAATCCAATCCGCCCAAACAAACATGGCCTAAGGCCATGTTTGTTTGGGCGGACTGGATTAGCATTCCCATGACTAATAATCCTGGGATTACGAATCCGTTGGATTATGTATCCTATCTTAACTAATAGTCAAGTTTAAAATAATTAGTCCGTCCTTCAATTGTTTAACCAAACATTGGATTAATAATTTTATTGGACTATTAGTCCAATCCCAAGCTCATGTCCACCTAAACAAACATGGCCTTAATGTATGTTAAAACTAGTGTGGTGTGAATTACATTAGTTAAAAATTAATAGTGTCCATTTCATTTGGGGAAATTATATTTAAAAATTTAGCTCTTGCAATAAAATAAATTCTGAATTTTTAATTTTATCAATTTATATTTTAAATTTTTGATTTATTTTCAATCTAAATTTAAACTATTGGTTTATTTTCTTTAAGTAAAATTAAGGAAAAATTAATATTTTAATTATTAAATTTAATGAAAAATGATATTTTAGATATTTTATATATAATTATCTTAAGTTTAATGACTAAAATATCATTTTTCATCTATTTTAATTAACGAAAATAAATTGATAATTTAAATTGAAAATAAATTAAAAAATTTAAGATTTAAATTAATGAAATTAAAATTTTAAGATTAATTTAATTACAATGATGAAAGTCTGATTTTTTTTAATTTTTTTTTCCCTTATTTATAATTTTGCCCTTTCCTTTCGTGGCTGTCAAATGGTGGAAGTTAAAGTACACGTTGTTTGCGGCATCGAAGTATGCAACAGCGAGAGAGTGACAATGGGGACATTTGATTTAGGCCTCATTTGGAATATTACTTTTTAATTTAAAAGTTAAAAAATTATTTTAAAAATTAAAATGTCAAAAGACTCAGAACCCAAAAACACTTAGTATAATAGCCAAGCACCGCACTATACCGACTGACCCCCCCGAACAGACCGGTCGGCACCAGCTCGACCGCCCGATCGGTTCGAGTGGTACACACCTCTTAATTCTCCCATGGAACAAGTCCTCAATCAGATCCAGCGAGATTACCCCCTCAAATGGCCCTAACCATCACGAACCCCCTCCAATTGGAAAGACCAGTCCAAATATTGCCGTTTTCACCAAGACCACGACCATAATACCGATGGTTATGTTAACCTCAAAGATCAGGTCGAGACCTTAATACGTCAGGGACGACTTAGCCGGTTCATGGATACCCGTCCTCAGCAGAGGCAAAGGACTGAGCCCATCAGAAACAACCACTGACGCACCCCTCCCCGGCAGCCAGCCCAACCTAACCAAGGCCATGATTACCCCCCACAGCAACCTCGGGCACAAGGTAATCCCATCCCACCTGTTGGCGAAATTAGAGTCATTTCCGGTGGGCTTGCGTGCGGAGGACCATCCCACTCGGCTCAGCGGGCAGAACTCAGGAAAATAAGGCAAGGCTCAAACAAAGAAGTTGCCACATTGGATCGACCCTCCAAACACCCCAGGCAATGGACCGAGCCTATCACCTTTACGGACGCCGACTGCACAGGCATCCATTATCCTCATGACAACCCTCTCGTCATTTCCGCCCTCCTCACTAATTACAAGATCAGACCATCTCTCTCTCTAACTTGCTCGTCGGAGGGTTCGCTGGGGGACTCCCCGTTCCCCATTGGACTTTGGTGCAGGTTCTCCCGTGGGCTTGGTCATTCGAACGTAGGCTTGAGGAGCGTGGATCAGTCCGGCCCGTTCTACCACCACGAACTGCATCATCAATATTACTCATTCTCTTTCTAATTTAACTATTATTTTTAATAGCAAAATGAGTATTTATTTTATATCTTATAATTTAATATATATCATATAAAATCATTATATGATAATTATGCTTTTATAGCACTATAAAAGTAAAATTATCAAAATTAACAAATAATTTAACTAAATTTATTATATATAAATATTCAAGGAACACTTTTATAGAACGATAATGCTAAGATTATTAAAATAAATAACTTAAATTTAAAATTTATTTTTAATTAAAATTAATATTATTCTTTTGTAACACATATCATAATATAAAATATCGTTACATTAATTAAAATTAACTCCATTGTGATTTTATGTTAGATATCATATTTCTAGAAGTGATGTACATAAACGTGTAACGTCAAATTTGATATTGATTAATGAACATAATGGAACTCATGATCAATACTTTTTTGTTAAGTTTTAGAAGATAAATTGACAAATACCAAAGGATAAATAGTATGGAGTATTATTTTAAAGAATAATGATTCATAAAAAATGATTGTGTATATTTAAAGTATCTATTGATGTTTTTTGAATAATTTTTAAATAAATTTTTTGAATTTATAGTATTACTAATAATGCACCTTCATGAGCTCTGCCAAAAAAGTTATGCAAAAATAATTTGACTGGAATAAAAAATTTACGGTTATTATGATGTGTCACATAATTAATCATAACCCCTTTGAGAACTGAAACTATTAAGGTTATAGAAATTTTGTGCCCGATTTCCTTTGAGGACACTGTTTATGATTTGAATTTGTAATTTTTTATGCATTAATGTGAATAACTATTATGATCTTGTTATATAAATATAAATCCAATCTTTGAATCAACCTGCACTTTTTTCGTGTAATAAAATACTTAAATACTGTCATATAAAAATATTATAATAGATCCTAATCAAACACTACTTTAAGTATAATTAAAGACTCGATGCACCACTTTAGATATAACCAAAAATATAAGAAATTAGCAAAGAGTTTTTCGATTAATAACCAAAATAATACACTATGAGTTATAATTAAGTCATATGTATATTATAGAATTTTTTGTTGTTTATTTATTCAATTTTTTTTTTTTGAATACAAGTAGAATTTATGATTTTTGATAAATTTGATTAACACAAATGAGGATTTGATTTCAGATTAAGAATACACTTTTTTTTAAAAAAAAACTTGGAAATAAATTATTTTCATGAGCCTTTTACATAAGATCACACACCCAGTGACAAAAATTTTCATTAACCATTAGAAAATCTATTTGTATTTGACTTTCAATTATTAAAATTTTCTAAACAAAAAATATTAAGACACAAAATCAATTTCCATTTAAAAAATAAATTTTCGTGTATCGCACAGGTTGCCTATGAGTAGGGGTGGTCGCGGTTCGGTTTTGAATGGTTTACAGATCGGTTTGGACCTGCCCACATGTATGCGGTTTGGGAAGAATTCAACCCGCAACTGCTCGCAGTGCGGGTTGCAGTTTGTGGGGATATAGTTCGCAGATGTACGGGCGGTTGCGAACAGTTTGTGGATTAGATTTTTTTCTTTAAAAATTTATTTTGGAGCCTTTTTTTTTTCTCTTCATTTTGTAAATATTTCTTTTGGGTTCTTTTTCCCCCATTTTCTAAAATGCTCCAACATTAATAATTAATGAATTAAAACTTATAAAATTAAAAACACAACAAAATTAATTTCTAATACAAACAAATCATTCAAAATTCTAAACTTTTAAATTAAATAATAAACTAACACAAACACATCTTTCAAAATCCTAAACTAGATCATCAATCTCATTCACTATCTACTACCTAACAATACAATTAAAGTAAATCATTTAAAATCCTAAGTTTACCTAAAAGTAATTCTTCATTAACTTTTACATACATCCAAAATACAATAATAAAATAACAACGGTCCAAGTTTTTTTCTAATTTTTTTTTTAATTCATAAAAAAAAAAATCCAAGTGTGAGTGGATTCTTGCGGGTGCGGGTTAAACCCGTAACCTGCAATCATGCCATATTCCAAACTGTATCTGCTTACATTGTGTTTGCAAAACTTCCCAATTATATACGGATTGGTTCGAGTTGGCGTTCGAATAACCTTATATCCAGCCTCACCCGCAAGTTAAGTCACAAAAGAGTAAATGTATTCGTGAGAAAATTCTCATGATAGAGTTTTATTAATATTTTTTTTTTGGCTGATAGAGGGATCAAATGTTATATTCATTTGTTGGTAGCTCTTGGAGGATTAAAACCATGATTACTACTTTTCAATTGGCTATTTTGGCATTAATTACTACCTCATCAATCTTCAGTCTTACTGATTGGTGTATCAGTTGTATTTGCTTTTTCCTCATAGTTGGTCGAGTCACAAAAATATTGTATATTTCAATATATTCTCATATTCTTATGGACTGATTTAGTTTTTTTAGTGGGTTAGCATTCATAATTCTCTCATCGCTTGAACCTATTCAAGAAGATTATGACATTGAATGAAGCCCATTTGACAAAATCATGCAAAAAGAAACAACTTGTAAAATTTACAAAAACTAATCTTTCAATTTTCTTTTATTCAGACAATTTACTCACTTTTTCGTAATACAATGTACTGTCAATTTTTATTCATACATATGGCAATAAATGCTCTAATTGTTATACTTAGCCTTGTATTCACTCCACAACTGGTCAACTGACTTCCCCAAAATCTCCACAAAGAAGTTGTCACTGTAACCATCTCTCAACTTCTTGTTAATTTCGGCCACGAATCCGTTTTTCAGACCATTACAGTAATCAAGAAACCACATCGTTACATCGTAACCCTGGTCCCACCGATCACCCTGCCCCGGCTGCACCCAGTAACTCGGGGTGTACCCGGCCCTCATCCTCACAAAGTCCGCAATTCCTTCTATCAATCCAGAGGGGCCCTGCCCGTTCCCGTTCCACTGCCACGAGTGGACCACCTCATGGTAGAGTACTCCGGTGATTTCTCTTTTGACGTCACCGGAGTACCCTTCTATGTACTTTGCGCTGACGCGAATGTGGTCGTTGCTGCTGAAGGCGACCCCATCTATGTCCTCGATGGATAAATCGAGTCGTGGGGTGGTCCTTCTGTCTGCCTCGGAATTCTGCTGAAAGGTCCTCCAGCAGAACTCCGTGGCGGTGGCTAGAGTTTGTTTGCTGTATTCGAGCCCGATTTCGTTGGTGAATCGAATTCCTCCAGGGGTGTTTGGGACGTTGTTGGTGGCACTGTATTCGACTGCATGGGTTGCTTGCAAGGCTGCTAGAGAAACTATGAAAGAAATGAAGAACATCATGTGAGCCATGACTCTGAATTGGCCTTTTTTAGTTTTGTTGGCTCTGTGTTATAAGATTGTTGTTTGTAAAATCCTTTATATAGAGATTGGTGGTCTAGGATATGCACTAATTCCGCGTTTGGATGGAGAGAAAAGGAAGAGATAAGTGAGGGGAAAATGACAAAAAAATAAATTGCTTTTACCTCGAAAGAGTGGAGATAGAGGGAGATTGGGTATGCCTAATACTTTTCAAGTATTTGCGCCTTACGACAAATATTACACATCAAAATTTTATTTATAAAAAAATCATTATGTATGTGATTAATTCTATCTATACATGTTTAATACTTCAATTTAATTTTAATCGCACATTATTGTCCATTGCAATTTTGTTGACCACCCTCTTGATAGGTAGGTAGAAAAACTTTTCAATCTACTACTTTAAATAAGTCACTTGATAGATATTAAAAATTTTGTGCACTCAATTCACTTGAATTGTATATCACCATTTTATATTACTGTTTACATGATATTCATCATTGACTCGATTATTTAAAAAAATTATTAAAAAATAATAAAATTAAATAACATTTTACTAAGTATCTTCGTGATATAAAACAATGCTCATTCAATATTTTTGGTGAAAAATTGAAAAAAATGGCCAAAACCCTGAAAAACTCGTGCAACGGTATATTTTTATGTTGACTGAGATATATTCATGGAGGAAAGTTCCAAGTTACAAACCTTGACTTGGTCTTGGACTGTAGGCTTTATTTTGTTTATTGTAATATATATATATATATATATATTGGGACTTGATGGGCCAAGATTAACCGTGGCGAACCGGGCCTCTTGAAATGATTTGCAATGCGACCATTCAACTAGAAAAAGTCAAGAGGACACGCCATGGTTGAGACCAGGAGCGGAGGCACGTTGGGGTCAGGAGCGTCACATGTCCCTCTCAATTTTTAGAAATTATATTTTTATCTTTATTTGAAAAATAATTAATTTTTAAAATTTAAAGTATATCATAATTTTTTATATCTTATCTTCTATTTTTATTTTTATTTTTTTTTTTGTTTTTGGAGCACCATACTTCCTCTTAATAAAAAAAAAAAAAAAAACTTATGAGATTCAAGTGGTAAGAAAAGGAACCAACACAACCCAAGGCTATTATCATTTCAAAAACATAGTGACACAAAACTCTAGAGTGAATTTTCCATTTCTCAAGCAATCCTCATCCCAACCACCCAAGGTCCTAACAGAATACACCAAGGCACACTGCAACAGATCAAGAACCAAGGCCAGACCAAAGCAAAGCCCAGACCCAAACACACCAGACCCTGCCAACACACCAAACCCTGCCACAAAGTTATTGCTGCTCTGCTGCTACTGTTCTAACCCAGGCGCCTTCTAACCTGATGCATATTGTATTTTCATCACTTCTTTGACAGAATAAGCCACACAAGAAGTTGAGGACTTAAACCCACATGGCAATTCTCATCTTAATAGTTTCACATAAAACATCAAAATTACACTGCCCCTCATTAAACACACAATCATTCCTTTGCAAAATAATCATTCTGCTTCCACTAGTTCCATATTCTATCAAGCCTATATATTGTAAAACTAATATACACCCCATGCTCTGAGACTATTCTATAACTACCTCTAAAAGTGAAAAAAATAAAATAAAATAAAATAAAAACATTCTCTGAACTTTTCTTAATTTATATAATAAAAATTGAAAGTTGTATTAATGCTATAGCAGCAAACATATCATTCATTAATGATGAACCAGAATCATACTTACCTTAATATATTAACTATATTGCCATTATGTTGACTAAACTCACCATTTCATAGTATCACCAAGCTTGTACATTAAAAACTGAGGCCTCAAACTTCATCAGGCCATCTATGTACTAAGTTAAAAAATAAACTATTAAGTAGAGTCTTTTTAACTAGTAAGTATGATTAAATGAAATAGTAAGCAAAGAGTAATAAAATAGTAAATGGAGTAATTGAAGTATAATAAAGTGGTAAGTGATAATTAATTCAAATCCTGCCCATGTACAATCTAAATCCAAATTACTATAAAATGACAAAAATCATAAGACTAAAATTGATTTGCTCTACATCCTCCCCAAAACAAATTCAGTTAAAATTCACACAATTCAAGTATGAACATGCAACAACATCAATGGTACATGATAATTATCTATCACAAGCTAATTCTATCACTCTCGACCCAATTTTGTTGTTTGCATCTCGAACTAAGCCTAGTGCTAATCTTTGTCTTGCATCCCATGAGTCAAATTGAAGCAAACAAGCTTCAGAATCAATAAATTGTATCAATTCAAAATACTTGATGACGTGCATTCCACAATCATAGCCATTATTTTGTTGTGGAAGCCATTCAAGTGTTCTAATTGGAAACTCGAGGGAATTTACTGAGTAATTTACTGAGAATTTATAGGGAATTGACTGAGAATTTACTGTGAATTTACTGAATAATTTACTGACAATTTATAGGAATTTACAGAGTAATTTACTAAGAATTTACTGAGTAATTTACTTAGAATTTATAGGGATTTTACTATGCAATTTACTGAGAATTTATTGGGAATTTACTGAGGAATTTATTGAGAATTTGCAGTTTATTTATTGAGTAATTTAATGAGAATTTACTAGAAATTTACTGAGTAATTTACGAGGAATTTACTGAGTAATTTACTGATAATTTAATGGGAATTTTCTGAGTAATTTACTTTGAATTTACAGGAAAATTACTGAGTAATTTACAAGAAATTTACTGAGTAACTTACTGAGTAATCTACTTGGAATTTATTTAGTAATTTACTAAAAATTTATCGGGAATTTTCTGAGAATTTACTGATTAATTTAATTAGAATTTATTGAGTAATTTACTGAGAATTTTTTTGGAATTTACCGAGTAAGTTACTGGGAATTTGCTGAGTAATTTAGTGAGATTTTATAGGAAATTTACTAAGAATTTACTGTGAATTTACTGGGTAATTTACTAAGAATTTGTTAGGAATATACTGAGTAAGTTACCGAGAATTTAGAGGCAATTTATAGAGTAATTTTCTTAGAATTTACTGAGAATTTACTGTGTCATTCACTAAGAATTTATTGGGAATTTACAGAGATTTTTTTGAGAATTTACTGAGTAACTTGCTGAGAATTTACTTGGAATTTACCGAGTAATTTATTGGGAATTTTCTAAGTAATTTAGTAAGAATTTATTGAGAATTTACTGCGAATTTACTGAATATTTTTCTTAGAATTTATTTGGAATATACTTAGTGCCAATTTAAAGAGTAATTTACTTAGAATTTACTGGGAGTTTACTAAGTAATTTACTGGTAATTTACAGAGAATTTATTGGGAATTTACAGTGTAAATTACTAGGAATTTACTAAGTAATTTACTGAGAAATTACAGGGAATTTACTGAGTAATTTTCTGGTAATTTACAGAGAATTTACAGGGAATTTACAGAGTAATTTAATGAGAATTTACTATGAATTTACTGAGAATTTACAAGTAATTTACTAAGAATTTGCAAGGAATTTACTGCGTAATTTACTGAGTAATTCACTGAGAAATTACTGGTAATTTACTAATAATTTAGTTAGTAATTTAGTAGGAATTTACAAAGTAATTTACTGAGAATTTACCGTGAGTTTACTAATTAATTTACAGGGAATTTACTGAGTAATTTACTGAGAATTTATAGGGAATTGACTGAGAATTTACTGTGAATTTACTGAATAATTTACTGACAATTTATAGGAATTTACAGAGTAATTTACTAAGAATTTACTGAGTAATTTACTTAGAATTTATAGGGATTTTACTATGCAATTTACTGAGAATTTATTGGGAATTTACTGAGGAATTTATTGAGAATTTGCAGTTTATTTATTGAGTAATTTAATGAGAATTTACTAGAAATTTACTGAGTAATTTACGAGGAATTTACTGAGTAATTTACTGATAATTTAATGGGAATTTTCTGAGTAATTTACTTTGAATTTACAGGAAAATTACTGAGTAATTTACAAGAAATTTACTGAGTAACTTACTGAGTAATCTACTTGGAATTTATTTAGTAATTTACTAAAAATTTATCGGGAATTTTCTGAGAATTTACTGATTAATTTAATTAGAATTTATTGAGTAATTTACTGAGAATTTTTTTGGAATTTACCGAGTAAGTTACTGGGAATTTGCTGAGTAATTTAGTGAGATTTTATAGGAAATTTACTAAGAATTTACTGTGAATTTACTGGGTAATTTACTAAGAATTTGTTAGGAATATACTGAGTAAGTTACCGAGAATTTAGAGGCAATTTATAGAGTAATTTTCTTAGAATTTACTGAGAATTTACTGTGTCATTCACTAAGAATTTATTGGGAATTTACAGAGATTTTTTTGAGAATTTACTGAGTAACTTGCTGAGAATTTACTTGGAATTTACCGAGTAATTTATTGGGAATTTTCTAAGTAATTTAGTAAGAATTTATTGAGAATTTACTGCGAATTTACTGAATATTTTTCTTAGAATTTATTTGGAATATACTTAGTGCCAATTTAAAGAGTAATTTACTTAGAATTTACTGGGAGTTTACTAAGTAATTTACTGGTAATTTACAGAGAATTTATTGGGAATTTACAGTGTAAATTACTAGGAATTTACTAAGTAATTTACTGAGAAATTACAGGGAATTTACTGAGTAATTTTCTGGTAATTTACAGAGAATTTACAGGGAATTTACAGAGTAATTTAATGAGAATTTACTATGAATTTACTGAGAATTTACAAGTAATTTACTAAGAATTTGCAAGGAATTTACTGCGTAATTTACTGAGTAATTCACTGAGAAATTACTGGTAATTTACTAATAATTTAGTTAGTAATTTAGTAGGAATTTACAAAGTAATTTACTGAGAATTTACCGTGAGTTTACTAATTAATTTACAGGGAATTTACTGAGTAATTTACTGAGAATTTATAGGGAATTGACTGAGAATTTACTGTGAATTTACTGAATAATTTACTGACAATTTATAGGAATTTACAGAGTAATTTACTAAGAATTTACTGAGTAATTTACTTAGAATTTATAGGGATTTTACTATGCAATTTACTGAGAATTTATTGGGAATTTACTGAGGAATTTATTGAGAATTTGCAGTTTATTTATTGAGTAATTTAATGAGAATTTACTAGAAATTTACTGAGTAATTTACGAGGAATTTACTGAGTAATTTACTGATAATTTAATGGGAATTTTCTGAGTAATTTACTTTGAATTTACAGGAAAATTACTGAGTAATTTACAAGAAATTTACTGAGTAACTTACTGAGTAATCTACTTGGAATTTATTTAGTAATTTACTAAAAATTTATCGGGAATTTTCTGAGAATTTACTGATTAATTTAATTAGAATTTATTGAGTAATTTACTGAGAATTTTTTTGGAATTTACCGAGTAAGTTACTGGGAATTTGCTGAGTAATTTAGTGAGATTTTATAGGAAATTTACTAAGAATTTACTGTGAATTTACTGGGTAATTTACTAAGAATTTGTTAGGAATATACTGAGTAAGTTACCGAGAATTTAGAGGCAATTTATAGAGTAATTTTCTTAGAATTTACTGAGAATTTACTGTGTCATTCACTAAGAATTTATTGGGAATTTACAGAGATTTTTTTGAGAATTTACTGAGTAACTTGCTGAGAATTTACTTGGAATTTACCGAGTAATTTATTGGGAATTTTCTAAGTAATTTAGTAAGAATTTATTGAGAATTTACTGCGAATTTACTGAATATTTTTCTTAGAATTTATTTGGAATATACTTAGTGCCAATTTAAAGAGTAATTTACTTAGAATTTACTGGGAGTTTACTAAGTAATTTACTGGTAATTTACAGAGAATTTATTGGGAATTTACAGTGTAAATTACTAGGAATTTACTAAGTAATTTACTGAGAAATTACAGGGAATTTACTGAGTAATTTTCTGGTAATTTACAGAGAATTTACAGGGAATTTACAGAGTAATTTAATGAGAATTTACTATGAATTTACTGAGAATTTACAAGTAATTTACTAAGAATTTGCAAGGAATTTACTGCGTAATTTACTGAGTAATTCACTGAGAAATTACTGGTAATTTACTAATAATTTAGTTAGTAATTTAGTAGGAATTTACAAAGTAATTTACTGAGAATTTACCGTGAGTTTACTAATTAATTTACAGGGAATTTACTGAGTAATTTACTGAGAATTTACTGGGAATTTACTAAGAATTTACAGAGAATTTACAGAGTAATTTATTAAGAATTTGCTTTGTAATTTACTGAGAATTTACTGAGTAATTTGCTGAGAATTTACTGGGAATTTACTTGGAATGTTTTGAGTAATTTACTGGGAATTTAGTGAGCATTTAGAGGGAATTTACTTTGAATTTACTGAGTAATTTAAAAGAATTTACTTGGAATTTTCTAAGTAATTTACCGAGAATTTACTAGAAATTTACAGAGAATTTAATGAGAAATTTCTGGGAATTACTGGGAATTTACTGAGTAATTTATAGAGAATTTTCTGAGAATTTACTTAGTAATTTACTGAGAATTTACAGGGAATTTACTGAATAATTTAATGAAAATTTACTGGGAATTTACTGAGTAATTAACTTAGAATTTTCAAGGAATTTACTGAGTAATTTACTGGGAATTTACTGAGAATTTACAGAGAATTTACTGAGTAATTTACTGAGAATTTACTGGAAATGTACTGAGTAATTTATTGAGAATTTTACAAAGAATTTCTTAGTAATTTATTGGGAATTTACTAAGTAATTTAATGGGTATTTACTGAATAATTTACTTAGAATTTACTCATTAATTTACTTAGAATTTAAAGGGAATTTACTGAATAATTTTTTTTGAATTTTTAGGGAATTTACTAAGAATTTACTTGGAATTTAATTGAAATTTACTGAGTAATTTATTGAGAATTTATGAGAAATTTACTGTGAATTTATTGACTAATTTACTGGGAATTTACAAAGAATTTATGGAGTAATTCAGTGATTAATTTACTTAGAATTTTCTAGAAATTTACTCAAAATTTGTTGTGAATTTACAGAGTAATTTACTGAGAATTTATATAGTAATTTACTGAGAATTTACTGGCAATTTACTTAGTAATTTTGTGAAAATTTAGTGGAAATTTTATGAGTAAGTCACTGAGAATTTACTTTGAATTAACTCGGAATTTATTGAGAATTTATTCAGTAATTTACTTAGAATTTACTGTGTAATTTACTGAGAATTTACTGACTAATTTACTGAGAATTTACTGAAATTTACTGAGAATTTACTGACTAATTTACTGAGAATATACTGGGATTTTACTGAGTAATTTGCTGAAAATTATCCGGGAATTTACTAAGTAATTTTCTGAGACTTTACAGAGCATTTATTGAGAATTTACTGAGTAATTTACTGAGAATTTGCAGGGAATTGACTGAGTAATTTACAGAGAATTTACTGAGTAATTTACTGTGAATTTTTTGAGTAATTATTGAGTAATTTTTTGAAAATTTATTGGAATTTACTGAAAATTTTCTGAGTAATTTACGGAGAATTTACAGAGGTATTTACTTAGAATTTACGGGGAATTTACTGAGTAATTTACGGAGAATTTACAAAGGTATTTACTTAGAATTTACTGGAAATTTACTGAGAATTTACAATTTATTTATTGAGTAATTTAATGAGAATTTACTGGGGATTTACTGAGTAATTTACTGGGAATTAACTGAGTAATTTACTAAGAATTTACCGGGAAATTACTGAGTAATTTAGAGAGAATTTACTGAGTAATTTATTGGGAATTTACTAAGTAATTTACTAAGAATTTACAGGGAATTCTCCGATAATTTACTGGGAATTCACTGATTAATTTAGTGAGAATTTACTAGGAATTTACTGAGTAATTTACTGAGAATTTACTTGGAATTTACCGAGTAATTTACTAGGAATTTACTGAGTAATTTAGTGAGAATTTACAGGGAATTTGCTGAGAATTTACTACGAATTTACTGAGTAATTTACTAAGAATTTACTAGGAATATACTGAGTAAGTTACCGAGAATTTGGTGGCAATTTACAGAGTAATTTACATAGAATTTTTTGTGAATTTTCTGAGTAATTTACAGAGAATTTAAAGGGAATTTACTGGATAATTTAATGAGAATTTAATAGGAATTTACTGAGTAATTTACTGAGAAATTATAGGGAATTTAAGGAGTAATTTATTGGAAATTAACTAAGAATTTACTGGGTGATTTATTGAGAATTTACAGGGAATTTACTAAGTAATTTACTGTGAATTTACTCAGTAATTTACTGAAAATTTATTGGAAATTTAATGAGTAATTTACTGAGAATTTACTGGGAATTTACTGAGTAATTTACTGAAAATTTACTGGGAATTAACTAATAATTTACTAAGAAATTTAGTGAGAATTTACAGAGTAATTTTCTGAGAATTTACCAGAAATTTACTGATTAATTTAAAGGGTATTTAATGAGTAATTTACTTTTAATTTACTGAGAATTTACTAACAATTTAGGGGGAATTTACAGAGTAATTTATTGAGAATTTACTGTGTAATTTATTGAGAATTTACTGGTAATTTACTGAGAATTTACTTGGAATTTACTGAGTAATTTACTGGTAATTTAGTTAGAATTTAATGAGAATTTACTCAGATTTTACTTTGAATTTATTGAGTAATTTACAAAGAATTTACTGAGAATTTTCTGCGTAATTTTCCGTGAATTTACTGGCAATTTACTAAGAATTTAATGAGTAATTTAATGAGAATTTTTCTGAGAGTTACTGGGAATTTAGAGAGAATTTAATGTGAATTCACTGAGTAATTAATCGAGAATTTATAACGAATTTACTTAATATTTTAATGAAAATTTACTGGGAATTTACTAGGTAATTAACTGAGAATTTAAATGGAATTCACTGGGAATTTAATGGAAATGTACTGAGTAATTTACTGAGAATTTTACAGGAAATGTACTGATAATTTACTGAGTAATTTACTGGGTATTTACTGAGTAATTTCCTGAAAATTTATGGGGAATTTACTGAGTAATTTACTGAGAATTTATAACGAATTTACTGAGTAATTTAGTTATTAATTTACTAAGTAATTTACTGAGAATTTACAGGGAATTTACTGAGTAATTTACTAAGAATTTGCTGAATAACTTACTGAGAATTTGTTACGACTTTACTGAGTAATTTACTGGGAACTTACTTAGTAATTTACTGAGAATTTACTAGCAATTTACTTAGTAATTTACAGAAAATTTAGTGGGAATTTTCTGAGTAATTTACTTTGAATTAACTGAGTAATTTACTGAGAATTTACTGACTAATTTATTGAGAAATTACTTGGAATTTACGGATAATTTATTGGGAATTAACTGAGTAATTTACAGAGAATTGACTGAGTAATTTAATGAGAATTTACTATGTAATTTACTGAGAATTTATAGGAAATTTACCGAATAATTTACGGGGAATTTACTGAGTAATATACTGGAAATTTACTGAGTAATTTATTGAAAATTTACTCGGAATTTACTGCGAATTTACGGGAAATTTACTGAGTAATTTATTAAAAATTTACTTGGAATTTACTGAAAATTGACTGGCAATTTAATGAGTAATTTAATAAGAATTTACTGGGAATTTACTGAGTAATTTACTGAGAATTTACTGGGTAAATTACTGGAAATTTACTAAGACTTTATTGGTAATTTACTAAGTAATTTACTCGGAATTTACTGGGAATTTACATAGTAATTTATTGAGAATTTATGGGGAATTTACTAAGTAATTGGCTGAGAATTTTCTGGGAATTTATATAATAATTTTCTGAGAATTTATATAATAATTTGTTGAGAATTTACTGGGAATTTATTGATTAATTTACTAGGAATTTACTATGTAATTTTTTGAGAATTTACAAGGAATTTATTGAGTAATTTACTGCGAATTTACTGAGTAATTGTTTTAGAATTTACTGGAAATTTACAGAGTAATTTACTGAAAATTAACAAGGAATTTACTGAGAATTTACCGGGAATTTACTAAGTAATTTACTGAGAATTTACTAGGAATTTACTGAGTAATTTATTGAGAATTTATCGAAAATTTACTTAGAATTTACAGAGAATTTACTGAGTAATTTACTGTGAATTTAATGAGTAATTTACTGGGAATTTACTAAGGGTCTATTTGGTAACGTTTACATTTTCAGTTTATATTTACAAAAATTTTATAAACTGATTTTTGTTTATTTTTAGAAAAATATAAACTACAAACGCGTTTGGTAATTGACAAAATGTTTAAAAAAATTTAAAAATAAAAAATAAAGTGAGAAATGGCAAGTAATGGCAAGTGGCCGCGGAAGACGGTGGTGGAAAGTGGTGACGGTGGGTGGTGGGTAGCAGGTGGTGATGGGCGGTGGCGAGTGGGTGGTGGATAGTGGTGGTGGTGATGGCGGTGGGTGGTGGTGGCCGGTGGCGGGTGGTGGGTGGTAGTGAGTGGGTGGTGGTGGTGGTGGCGGCGGGTGGTAGGTGGTGGTGACGGGTGGTGGCAGGTGGTGGTAGATGGATGGTAGAGAATTTACAGAGTAATTTACTGAGAATTTACTGATTAATTTACTAAGAATTTACAGTGAATTTTCAGAGTAATTTAATGAGAATTTTCTGGAAATTTACTGGGAATTTACTCGAAATTTACTCAGTAATTTACTTAGAATTTACTAAGTAATTTTTGGAGAATTTACAGGGAATTACAAGTAATTTACTTAAAATTTACACGGAATTTACTGAGTAATTTATTTAGAATTTATTGGAATTTACTAAGTAATTTACTGAGAATTTACTCAGTAATTTACTCAAATTTTACTCAGAATTTAATGGCAATTTACTGAGTAATTTGCTGAGAATTTACTGGGAATTTACTGAGTAATTTACTAAGAATTTACTAATTAATTTACTGAGAATTTAATGTGGATTTACTGAGTAATTTATTGAGAATTTATTAAGTGAATTACTAGAAATTTATTGAGAATTTATTGACTAATTTACTGGGAATTTATTAAGTAATTTACTGAGAATTGATAGGGAATTTACTGAGAATTTACTAAGCAATTTACTGAGAATTTACAGGGAATTTAATGAGTAATTTATTGAGAATTTATTGAAATTTACTGAGAATTTACTAGGAATTTACGAAGTAATTTACTGAGAATTTACTTGGAATTTACTGAGTAATTTTCTGAGAATTTACTTGGAATTTATTAAGTAATTTGCTGAAAATTAACTGGGAATTTACTAATAATTTACTGAGAATTTACTACGTAATTTACTAAGAATTGACTGGGAATTTATTGAGTAATTTACTGAAAATTTATTGAGTAATTTACTGATAATTTACTAAGTAATTTATTGGGAATTAACTGAGTAAATTACTGAGAATTTACAGATAATTTACTGAGTAATTTTCTGAGAATTTACTGGAAATTTACTTAGAATTTACAGGGAATTTTGTCACGACCCCATTCCGCCCCTAGTAGAATGGTGCCATGATGGCCAGTAATCCGAGATTACCAAAGGCCAACTTACCAAGTTCACACACAATCAGAGTATACATATGGGGCTTACATGTGTGGAAGCAAGAAATTTAAATCTAAATAGTCCATTAGAGCGGTGCATAGATCAAATGAAATGTCATACACTTTAACATGGTTTACAATTTGAATACAAACAAAATAAAGTATATATTGCATCTTGATCAAAAGGCTTCTCAAGCCGACATATACAAAAAAAATATACTACAAAGCCAGAAGCATGATCTTCAAGATGCTAGCAAAAGTATGAATCCAAAACATCATGCAAAACACATCTAGGCGTCACCGCCTTCTTGCTTGTCACCTACATATATATAAGGAGAGGGTGAGCTTGGCTACTTAGTGAATGATATTAGAAATAAAGGTTTAAAATGAATGATATCCGAGATCATTATCAAAACAATACATAGCATAACTTGTACGAAAACAAGGGATGAACCAAGTTCATCTATCAAGTCTTTCAAAGCTTCAAGGGATGCTTACTAGCATCAATATAATACAAGGGATGACATTTCAGACAAACAAAGGGTATAGTCGCATTATAGTCCTATGGCACTAAGTTCTTTCAAAACAAGGGTGCAGTTGCATTATAGTCCCCTGACACTAAGGACTTTCAAAACAAGGGTGCAGTTGCATTATAGTCCCCTGGCACTAAGGACTTTCCCAGAATGTCATCAAAACAAATATAATACTAGATACAAAACTAGGGACAAATCATTCATGCTTGATCAAATACTTTTCCAAAGCGAAACAAAGCTTTATCAAAACTTTATAACATAACTTTATTAGAAATACCACTCACATAGTTCTTCGGGTGTAGGGATTAAGGCAATGATCCAAGGCTTACAAGCACATAATAAATTCCATCGAATACATTTCAAGAAGACAAGAAGAGATGCTCAAAGATGGACATGAAATGCACCCTTAGAACAAGCTTTACATGACAGGAAAAGTTCTCGGCATTTCTTTCAAAACTAGGTCAAGTCAAAGCAAAACATGCTAGAAGTTAAAACGCTGTTTTTTATCTCGGGAAAAACATGCTGGGTATCAACCAGGTCTTGGCCGAGGTCCCACACCCTTTGGCCGAGGCATGGTCCCAACGACCACATTCGAGGAAATGAAGTCGAGAAAACCTGGGTTTCCCTTTGAAGAACATGAATGCTAAGATCATAACTTCTTTATTCAAAATCTGAGATTTCATGAGATAAATTCGAAAACATGGACCTAGGCACCCATACTTGAAGATCTTATAAGAACAAACACAAAAATATGGATCTTGATACAAACTTTTGGATCAAAACATGGTTTTCTTTCAAAAACACAAGAACATCATTTTCTCTTCCTAAAATTGAATTTCAAAGCAATGCATGGCTCATGAATCATACTGGATCATACAATGTAGTTAGATGAGCATAAAGAACAACAAGAGCAAAACAAGAATCTAACCTCAAAACACGAATCCAACGGTTCAAACTCTAAGGATCAAGTTTGGAAATCTATTCTCACTCTAAGAACTTCTTCCTCTTCTTCCTAGAGCTTCTCTCTTTACCATGCAAATATGGCACACAATGATATGTTTTCTCCCACTGCTAGCTGACTTAACCCTTTGCTGGGGCACGTGGCACTACCGAATTGGGTTTCCTAGAAAAGGTGACTGAATTACAAGACAAGAGCATGACAAAGGGTGTTCAACAAGTAAAGTGACATGGGCACTCCGGCAGGTAAGGACCTCGGATTAGGACAAGGCTTCGGCAAGTAAGGTCTCAATGATCTCGGCTAGGAAGGTTAACACTTGGCCTAGCTGTGCCACACCTCAGTCTAGGTCATACCAGTCCAGGAACAAGATTACCAGGTGCAGGGATCAAAGATCTAAAATACCTAAAGGATAACATCTCGGCTTAGATGATACATATCTCGGCCTCGGTGATGCACACCTCGGCCTAGATGATGACATCTCGGCCAATATGCCAGGGTGAAGGTGGAGGTCAGCCAAAGTGGTTCCAAGATGGTCCTAGGTGTAAAAGGTCCAAAGGAGTGACCTAGGCTTAAGATGACCTCGGCTACACACACCAAGCAAGGGACAAGAGGTACAAACAATACTCAAGCCAAAACACATAGGTACAAAATGAGATAGAAACCTTACTTTAGGCAAAACAAGTCAAAACCACAAGTGCAAGCTTAACAAAACAAAACATGCAGATGCACATGAACATGACCAAGATGAGGATGAGGGTCACTACAGTCTACCCTCCTTAAAGAAATTTGGTCCCCAAACTTAAGTTACCTTTCCCTGAAAACAACTCTGGATGTTGGATTTTCATTTCTTCTTCCATTTCCCAGGTAGCATCTTTGCCATAATGCTCTTTCCATTCAATCTTCACCATCGGTATCGACTTATTCCTCAACTGTTTCACTTGCCTATCAAGAATCCGTATCGGCCTCTCCTCATAACCCAAATCTTCATTAATCACAATCTTGAAATGATCAATCACATGCAATGGATCCCGAATATACTTCCTCAACATCGAAATGTGAAACATATCGTGGACTTGATTTAATTCTGGCGGCAAAGCAAGTCTGTAAGCAATTGGGTTAACTCTTTCAAGGATTTCAAATGGTCCAATATAACAAGTTGCTAATTTACATTTCTTCCCAAATCTTGAAACTCCCTTCATCGGCGAAATCTTCAGGAATACATGATCCCCAACTTCAAATTCCAACTCTCTTCTCCTCTGGTCGGCGTAACTCTTCTGTTGACTCTGAGCAGTCCTAATTCTTTGCTGAATGAGCTTAATCTTCTCTGTCGTCACTTGAACCAGTTCGGGACCAATCAAAGCTTTGTCTCCTACTTCGGTCCAACATATCGGCGATCTACACTTCCTTCCATACAAAGCTTCATACGGCGCCATACCAATGCTGGCTTGATAACTGTTGTTGTAGGCAAATTCTACCAATGGCAAATGCTCTTCCCAACTTCCCTTGAGGTCCAATACACATAATCTGAGCATATCTTCAAGTGTTTGAATCGTTCTCTCTGTTTGCCCATCGGTCTGGCGATGAAAAGTGGTGCTAAACCTTAATTCGGCTCCCAAAGCTCCTTGTAGACTTTGCCAAAATCTAGAGACAAACTTTGGATCTCAGTCTGACACAATGGACATCGGCACTCCATGAATTCTAACAATCTCATTCATATACAACAAAGCAAGTCGATCGGTGTTAAAGGTAGTCTTAACAGGCAAGAAGTGTGCTGACTTAGTTAATCTATCAACTATAACCCAAATTGAATCCATACCCTTTTGTGTCCTCGGCAACCCAATTACAAAATCCATGGAGATGTGTTCCCATTTCCACTAAAGAATTGACAAAGGTTGAAGAAGTCCTGCTGGCCTTTGATGCTCTGCTTTCACTTGTTGACAATATAGGCACTGAGATATGAACCCGTCTATTTCTCTTTTCATATTTAGCCACCAAAAATTTTGCTTCACATCTTGGTACATCTTCGTATTTCTTGGATGAACGTCAAATTTGGAACCATGAGCTTCCTGTAAAATTCTTCTTTTCAACTCGGGGACATCGGCCACGCATAATCTTCCTTCAAACTTAAGTACCTGACTCTCAATGGCGTACCCTGACCTCGGCTTGGTGACAAATTCATCAATCACCCTTTTTAAGAATTCATCATCCATCTGCCTGGTCTTCACTTCCTCAATAATAGTTGGCTCCATTGAAATCATTGCTAAACATGCCAAACTCCCAACTAATTTCCTGCTTAAAGCGTCGGCCACCGAGTTTGCTTTGCCCGGATGGTACTGAATCTGCATATCGTAGTCTTTCAACAACTCAAGCCACCTTCTCTGCCTCATATTTAATCCCTTCTGGGTGAACAAGTACTTCAAACTCTTGTGATCTGTGAAAACTTGGCAAGAAGCTCCATACAAGTAATGACGCCAAATCTTCAAAGCAAATACTACGGCTACTAATTCAAGATCATGGGTGGGATAGTTCTTCTCATGGGGTGTCAATTGACGAGATGCATATGCTACGACTTTACCCCCTTGCATTAATACACAACCCAAACCCTTATGTGATGTATCACTATAAATATGAAATTCCTCATTACCTGAAGGTAGTACAAGACCTGGTGCAGTCACTAACCTCATCTTGAGTTCCTGGAAGGTTGCTTCTCTACCCTCGGTCCATTCGTATGTCACTCCTTTTTGAGTCAATTGTGTCAATGGTATTGTAATCTTCGAGAAGTCCTTCACAAACTTCCTATAATAACCTGCCAAACCCAAAAAACTACGAACCTCGGATACATTAGTCGGTCTCGGCCAATTTACAACGGCTTCAACCTTGCTAGGATCAACTGAAATACCTTCTTCATTAATCACATGCCCCAAAAATGAAATGCTGGAAAGCCAAAACTCACACTTGCTAAGCTTGGCATACAACTTCCTGTCCCTCAAAGTCTGTGAGGCAAGTCTCAGATGCTTCTCATGCTCAACTTCACTCTTGGAATAGATCAATATATCGTCGATGAAGACAACCACAAACTCGTCTAGGTAAGGCTTAAAGACTCTGTTCATCAAGTCCATGAATGCTGCAGGAGCATTAGTCACTCCAAAAGGCATTACAAAAAATTCGTAATGGCCATACCTCGTCCGAAAAGCAGTCTTCTCAACATCTTCGGCTTTAATCTTGAGCTGATGGTAGCCCGACCTGAGGTCAATTTTGGAAAAGACTCGTGATCCTTGTAGTTGATCAAGCAAATCATCAATCCTCGGCAATGGGTACTTATTCTTAATGGTTACTTTGTTCAGTTCTCTGTAATCAATGCAAAGACGAAGTGTACCATCCTTTTTCTTAACAAATAGAACTGGTGTTCCCCAAGGTGAAGTGCTCGGCCTAATGAAGCCCTTATCTAACAGCTCTTGTAATTTCAGCTTCAACTCTTTAAGCTTGACTGGGGCCATTCTATAGGGTGTTTTGGAGACAAGATGGGTTCCCGACATAACGTCAACAGTAAAGTCTACTTCTCTATCGACTAAGTGGCTAGGCAAATCATTCGGAAAGACGTCGGGGAATTCATTAGGAAAAGGATAGTGAGAGTAAGAGTAGAGAGAAATGAGAAGGGAGTTTCAATAAAGGCTAGAGATTGAATAACCTAGAGAGACTTTGGGAGATCTCAACTCAAGGTAAGTTTGTCTAACTTTTATAATTCCTCTCTTGAATTTGAGGGTGATACAACCATGATAATTGAACCCAAGGTGAAATTGGATCATGTTTTATCCATTGGATGAGTTTGAACTAAGTTGCTTATGTATGTATGTGGAGAAATTAGCTTTGATTGCTTACTTTCTCATGAAAGATCATGAAGAACTTACCTTATATATATATATATATGTGATGTTGAATGCGAAAGAAAATTATGTTATATTGAGGAATGAAAGAGTTAATTTATATCTAGATTGATGTGTGTGTTTGAAGATCCTATTAGCATGAATTTTAGACCATGTTCTATCAATTAAGGAAGCTAATTTGAGCCTTGTTAATGTTCACCAAAAGTTGAGGTTTTGCTTGAATTTTTGGACAGAAAATATGCAGAATCGCCGTGCGTGCGGGGGTCATGGCCACACGTGCGGGAACCACAGCCGCACGTGCGGGAGTCATGGCCGCACGTGCGGGAAATGAAGGATTTTGGCACTTTGGGTACTGTCTAAAAAGAACGTGCGGGGCATCATTGCCGCACGTGCGGGAGTCTTTGCCGCACGTACGGGAGTCTTTGCCGCACGTGCGGGGCTCACAGCCGCATGTGCGGCCCATGCTGAGAAAAACTGTTTGCTCCGTTTTGCATGCTGGACCCTCGAATATTTTAGAATTTGTATTTTATACCTATTACTGTGTGTAAAAGTCATTTGAAGTGAAATGAATCCGGAAATGATTCAATTAAGAGAATAAACTAATTTGCAAGTTATGAATGTGTGCAGGACACACTCCGGGAGGAACTAGTACGTCGGCACAACACTGTGAGTAGTAGTACGCTTTACTCTAGCTAATGTCTGTCATTAGCATTCTGTTAACTTTGTTAATTATGTAACCATGTGAATGATTTTAAAAATGAGAATGACTAATGGAAAGGATGAAACGACTTTCACATGACTATGGAATGTTGTAAGACGCTGAAATCAGTTTGCTTTGAAGATATCTGGGCCTATGGCCATTCCGTTTAAGTTGTTATGGTATGAAACAAAGTGCTACACGGAACTAAGTGCTACGATGTGAGTCACCTCTAGAATCCGTGTGAGACACCTCTTGGGCTCGTACATGTATTTTCAAGGGCTTAATGCCAACATGTTTAAGGGCTCAATGCCAACATGCTTAAGGGCTTAATGCCAATATGTTCAAGGGCTTATTGCCACTCCGTTCAAGGGCTTAAAGCCATCATGTTTCAAGATTGGGCCAAGGCCATTCTGCAATAAATACAGAATCAGATTAAACATGTAATCTTTTCATTTACGTATGCATTGATTTGTATTATAATTTAAGTTGAGCATCAAATTATAAAAGTATTACTATTCACTAAGCCTGGCTCACCCCGTGTTATGTCTGTTTCTGTAGGTAACCAACCAAGTGGTCAGTCCTAAGCCATGACGCTCGTCCTCTTTTGTCAACCTTTATGTGTCTAGGCCCTAGATGAAGCCACTCACATTTTTGTGAAGTTTGGCGAACTTTTGGCATTGCACTTTAATTATTGGCCTAAGGTTGAAATGTGTATAATACTTTCTTCCACAATGTTTTTTGTTATACGCCCAATCATAGGGCTGGGCCTATATATGTACGTGTATATAACCGATGCCCAGGTGTAGGTTTTGGATTTTATTTGCTTGTTTTGATGTTTGTGATCCTGGCATAGTAGTAGTAGTAGCTCAATGGAGTTTGTTTCTATTATTCTATGTTATCTAATGCTTCCGTTAAGGCCCCGTACGTTATGTATATCAGGTTAAATGTCTGTTTCTGAATAGATCATGCCCAAACTTTTAGGGGTGAGTTTGGGGGGTGATAAGTGGTATCAGAGCACGAGTTGCTATCTCACACACGAATCCATTGAGCTTTAGGGTGTCTAGAAAAGATTTAGGCATTGTGCATGACATCCTGGAAGTGGAAGAAAAGATCGATAGCAACATTACATGTACTCTGCTAATGCTAACAATTTTGAACTATGTCTATGTTATATAATTGATTGTTGTGTAGACTATGGTGAGAACAAGGACAAAAGACCCAGAAGATGCTACCTCTGCACGGTTGGACATGATGGAAAGAATGATTATGGAGATGGTGGAAACCTTACGGCAACAACAGCAGCAACAACAACAACCGCCACCACCACCGATACCTCCACCTGTAGTACAAGATTTTCATGTTGAAGATCAGACCATTACCCGTACCAAGGAGCTTAACAAGATGAAACCGCCGTCATTTAAAGGAGGGATAGAACCAATGAAAGCTGAGGCATGGGTGTTGGGAATAGAAAAGTTATTTGAAGTTTTTCCTTGCGCTGAAGCCCAAAAAATGCAACTGGCTGCCTTCACTCTCGAGGATGAGGCGCGGAGATGGTGGATGCTTACAAGGACCATACACCCAGGATTAACATGGGATAGATTCCTAAAACTGTTTTATGATAAGTATTTCCCTCAAAGTATGCGAGATAAGAAGGTGACAGAATTCGACACTCGCAGACAAGGGAACAAAACCGTTGCCGAATATGAAGCCCAATTTGCAGAACTAGCCCGGTTTGCACCTCATATGGTGGACACAGATTACAAGAAGGCGCGCAAATTTGAAGGGGGATTACGGAGTGCTATCCTGGACAAGGTCAACATGTTGAAGTTGCCTACTTATGTCGATGTGTTGGAGAGGGCTGTTATAGCAGAAGGAAACCTCGTTACTCAGAACCGAATTTCTAAATGGAAAGGGAAGGGGCAGAATACTGAATGGTCAAAGGGGACAACTACTCCACCAAACAAGAAACAAAATTTAGGGACTTCAAATACTTCTACGCCTAGTCAGGATTCAATTCCTGTTTGTCCGAAATGTGGAAAGAAGCATCATGGGACGTGTTATCGGAAGTCTGGAGCCTGTTTTCATTGTGGCAAACCAGGTCATTTGATAAGGGATTGCCCTCAAAGGAATCAACAAAACATCAATAGGGCTGCTACCAGTTCAGCGGGGTCTACCCCAACTCCCAACACTAAGACAACTGCTAAACCTACTAACAATAAAGACACTGCGAGGCAAGGCAGGGTGTTCACATTGGTTCCAGGAGATGTGCAAAATGCGGCAACAGTGGTGTCAGGTACATTTATTGTTCACGGTCATTCTGCTTATGTATTGTTTGATTTTGGCTCCACCCACTCTTTTGTGTCGAAATTATTTGCTCCTAATTTAGATAAAACTGAAGAAAAATTGTCTTATCTGTTGTGTGTGTCTTCACCTTTGGGAGACTCTATGATCTGTGCTTCTGTATATTTAGCTTGTGAACTCCAACTTGTATGCTTCTTGGCTTGTACTCACTGTATTTTATATATGTCGGCTCGAGAAGCCTTTTGATCAAGATGTAACACATATTTTGCTTTTGTTGTATTCAAGCTTGTCAAGATGTATGCCATTACATTGGATCTATGCACTGCTCTTATGGACCACTTGATTGTTGATTTATTTCTTCCGCATTTGAGAGCCCCGTTTATTATACTCTGATCTTGTTTAACTCTAGGAAGTTGGCCATCGGTAATTATGGATTACTGGCCATCACGGCACCAAACTACTAGGGGCGGTTTGGGGTCGTGACAGCAAATCATTTGGAAAGACGTTGGGGAATTCATTAACAATTGGGATATCGGCCATTTCGATGTTTCCATTCGGATTACTTAGTACACTACACAGATAACCTCGACACCCTTTTTGGATTAACTTATAAGCTTTCATGGATGAGATCAAGTAAGGTGGCAGTACTACTCCCTTACCCCGAAATGTAACCTCGACTTGGTTTGGGGGTTTCAATACGACACTTTTGGAAACACAATTAATGGATGCATGGTTTTCCACTAACAGTCCATTCCCAATATAACATCAAAATGAGTTATGTCTAACGACATCAAATCAACTAATAATTCAACATTCTTAATCATAACAACGCATGCTCTATAAATGGATGCAACAGTCATAGTTCTTCTAGATGGAGTAGACACAGATAACACATAACCTAGAGGTTCTAGCTCTCTATTTAACTTCGCGACAAATTTAGCAGATACAAATGAATGCGTAGAACCCGAATCAATCAATATATATGCATCTTGAGAGCAAATTGGAAGGCTACCTGACACTACTATCTCGGCACTCTGGGTGTCTCCTAGCACTAATGCAAAAACTCTACCCTGCCTCGCCTGCGTCCTTCTGACATTGTTTTTCTGTGCAGAGCCCGAAGTGTTCCCATTCTTCTTACCATCGTCAACCTTTGTCTTCGGGCAGTCCTTCACACGATGACCTACCTCTCCATATTCAAAGCAAGCTCCTGACGCCCAACGACAGACTCCAAAATGTGGCTTCCTACAACTTGCACACGTCGGCTTAGTATCACCTCCCTGATTTGAGTTGCTGGAACTGCCCATATTCGCCTTCTTTTTGGCATTAAACGGTACTCGATGATTCTTGTAGTTTTGTCTCTTCTTCTGGCTCTCTGCTGAACTCTGGTATCGATTCAAGTTGGCTTATGCTAGAATGGCCTTGTCTAACACTCCGGCGTAAGTCGACATTTTGAGCATGTTAACTAAATCTTGTATCGGTCCACACAGTCCACTTTCAAACTTCCTAGCTGTTCTATATTCGTCATCGACCATGTGAGGCGCATATCTCGCCAATTCAGTAAAAGCACGGTCGTATTCTGCCACTGTCTTGTTGCCTTGTGTCGGAGTCTGGAATTCCGTGGTCTTGCGATCTCGGACACTAAGGGAAAAATGCTTGTTATAAAACAACTTTAAAAATCTGGCTCAAGTTAAACCTGAATTGCCTTCTCGGATCATCATCCACCATCTTCGAGCATCATCATCCAATGTGAATGCTGCTAATGACACCTTCTGAGCGTCGGTGCTGGAAAAAATCTTGAACAACTTCTCTATTTCCAAAACCCATGCTTCGGCTTTCATCGGCTCTATACCCCCTTGGAATCTCGGCGGGTTCATCTTCTTAAACTCTTTGATCAAGGTTATCGTACCGTTCCCATATAAAGCTTGTTGTGGTGGCACTTGCGGCACTGGAGGAGGTGGAGGTGGAGCTGCATGTCGGCCGTTTGTCTGTTCGGCCTGAGTAGAGGTGGTGCTAGTGTCTTGCGGCCTAGGTTGTCTCAACTCACGGACCAACCCTTCGACCAATCTTTCTAATCTGTCCAATCTGTCGTCAGAATGATCTCGGCCAACTGGAGGTCTACCCCTTCTCATGATGCTAGGAGTATGCAAAATGTGACTTTAAAATGAAATGAACAAATAGACAAGCATGCAAGCAACAAATGATCATGCCGAGATGATGCACACCTTGTCAAGTAGCAAGCAATATGATGCAATCCTAATATCATTCTAAGGAAAATCCTATGCTCTTTAGGACTCAAGTGTGTGTGAGTAACGTACTATAAGGAACTGGTGCTCTGATACCAATCTGTCACGAACCTGTTCCACCCCTAGTAGAATGGTGCCATGATGGCCAGTAATCCGAGATTACCAAAGGCCAACTTACCAAGTTCACACACAATCAGAGTATACATATGGGGCTTACGTGTGCAGAAGCAAGAAATTTAAATCTAAATAGTCCATAAGAGCGGTGCATAGATCAAATGAAATGTCATACACTTTAACATGGTTTACAATTTGAATACAAACAAAATAAAGTACATATTGCATCTTGATCAAAAGGCTTCTCAAGCCGACATATACAAAAGAAATATACTACAAAGCCAGAAGCATGATCTTCAAGATGCTAGCAAAAGTATGAATCCAAAACATCATGCAAAACACATCTAGGCGTCACCGCCTTCTTGCTCGTCACCTACATATATATAAGGAGAGGGTGAGCTTGGATACTCAGTGAATGATATTAGAAATAAAGGTTTAAAATGAATGATATTCGAGATCTTTATCAAAACAATACATAGCATAACTTGTACAAAAACAAGGGATGGACCAAGTTCATCTATCAAGTTCATCTATCAAGTCTTTCAAAGCTTCAAGGGATGCTTACTAGCATCAATATAATACAAGGAATGACATTCCGGACAAACCCATGCTAAAAATCGTCAGTGGCAAAACAAGGGTGCAGTCGCATTATAGTCCCCTGGCACTAAGGACTTTCAAAACAAGGGTACAGTTGCATTATAGTCCCCTGACACTAAGGACTTTCAAAACAAGGGTGCAGTTGCATTATAGTCCCCTGGCACTAAGGACTTTCCCAGAATGTCATCAAAATAAATATAATACTAGATACAAAACTAGAGACAATCATTCATGCTTGATCAAATACTTTTCCAAAACAAAACAAAGCTTTATCAAAACTTTATAACATAACTTTATTGGAAATACTACTCACATAGCTCTTCCGGTGTAGGGATTAAGGCAAGGATCCAAGGCCTACAAGCACATAATAAATTCCATTGAATGTATTTCAAGAAGACAAGAAGAGATGCTCAAAGATGGATATGAAACGCACCCTTAGAACAAGCTTTACATGGCAGGAAAAGTTCTCGGCATTTCTTTCAAAACTAGGTCAAGTCAAAGCAAAACATGTTGGAAGTTAAAACGCTGTTTTTCATCTCGGGGAAAATATGCTGGGTACCAACTAGGTCTTGGCTGAGGTCCCACACCCTTTGGCCGAGGTATGGTCCCAACGGCCACATTCGAGGAAATGAAGTCGGGAAAACCTGGGTTTCCCTTTGAAGAACATGAATGCTAAGATCATAACTTCTTTATTCAAAATCTGAGATTTCATAAGATGAGTTCGAAAACATGGACTTGGGCACCCATACTTGAAGATCTTATGAGAATAAACACAAAAACATAGATCTTGATACAAACTTTTGGATCAAAACATGGTTTTCTTTCAAAAACACAAGAACATCATTTTCTCTTCCTAAAACCGAATTTCAAAGCAATGCATGGCTCATGAATCATGCTAGATCATACAATGTAGTTAGATGAGCATAAAGAACAACAAGAACAAAACAAGAATCTAACCTCAAAACACGAATGCAACGGTTCAAACTCTAAGGATCAAGCTTGGAAATCTATTCTCACTCTAAGAACTTCTTCCTCTTCTTCCTAGAGCTTCTCTCTCTACCATGCAAATATGACACACAATGATATGTTTTCTCCCACTGCCGGCTAACTTAACCCTCTGTTGGGGCACGTGGCACTACCGGATTAGGTTTCCTAAAAAATGTGACTGAATGACAAGACAAAAGCATGACAAAGGGTGTCCAACAAGTAAGGTGACATGGGCACTCCGACAGGTAAGGACCTCGGATTAGGACAAGGCTTCAGCAAGTAAGGTCTCAATGATCTCGGCTAGGAAGGTTAACACTCGGCCTAGGTGTGCCACACCTCGATCTAGGTCATACCAGTCCAGGAACAAGATCACCAGGTGCAGGGATCAAAGATCTAAAATACCTAAAAGATAACATCTCGGCTTAGATGATACATATGTCGGCCTCGGTGATGCACACCTCAGCCTAGATGATGACATCTCGGCCAATATGCCAGGGTGAAGGTGGAGGTCAGCCAAAGTGCTTCCAAGATGGTCCTAGGTGTAAAAGGTCCAAAGGCGTGGCCTAGGCTTAAGATGACCTCGGCTACACACACCAAGCAAGGGACAAGACGTACAAACAATACTCAAGCCAAAACACATAGGTACAAAACAAGACGGAAACCTTACTTTAGGCAAAACAAGTCAAAACCACAAGTGCAAGCTTAACAAAACAAAACATGCAGATGCACATGAACATGACTAAGATGAGGATGAGGGTCACTACAAATTTACTAATTAATTACTGAGAATTTACAGTCAATTTACAGAGTAATTTAATGAGAATTTACTGAAAATTTACTAAGAAATTTACTAAGAATTTACAAGGAATTTACTGAGAATTTATTGGAATTTACTAGAAATTTACTGGGAATTTACTGAGTAATTTTCTGAAAATTTATTGGGAATTTACTGAGTAATTTGCTGGGAATTTACTGAGTAATTTTTTGGAAATTTACTGGAAATTTACATAGAATTTACTAGGAATTTACTGAGTAATTTACTCAAAATTTACTCAGAATTCTCAGCAATTTACTGAGTAATTTGCTGAGAATTTACTGGGAATTTACTGAATAATTTTATGAAAATTTACTGAGGAATTTGCTGGGAATTTACTGAGCAATTTTCTGAAAATTTACTAGGAATTTACATAGAATTTACTAGGAATTTACTCAAAATTTACTCGAAATTCTCAGTAATTTACTGAGTAATTTGCTGAGAATTTACTGAATAATTTTCTAAAAATTTACTGGGAATTTACTGAGTAATTTATTAAGAATTTACTGATTAATTTACTGAGAATTTAATATGAATTTACTGAGAATTTACTAAGTAATTTACTGAGAATTGACAGGGAATTTACTGAGAATTTACTGGGAATTTATTGATTAATTTACTATGAATTTACTCAGTAATTTACTAAAAATTTACAGGAAATTTAATGAGTAATTTATTTAGAATTTATTGAAATTTACTGAGAATTTACTAGGAATTTATGAAGTATTTATTGAGAATTTACTGAAAATTTACTGACTAATTTTTTAAAAATTTACTTGGAATTTACTGTGTAATTTGCTGAAAATTAACTGGGAATTTACTGAGTAATTTTCTGAGAATTTACAGAAAATTTACTACGTAATTTACTGGAAATTTACTGAGTAATTTTCTGAGAATTTACAGAAAATTTACTATGTAATTTACTGGGAATTTACTGAGTAATTTACTAACAATTTACTGACAATTTACTGAGTAAATTACTAAGAATTTACTATGAATTTACGGATAATTTATTGAGTAATTTACTGAAAATTTTCTGGAAATTTACAGGGAATTTACTGAGTAATTTATTGAGAATTTACTGTGAATTTACTAATAATTTATTGACTAATTTACTGAGAATTTACAGAGTAATGTACAAAGTAATTTACTAAGTAATTTACTTAGAATTTACAGGGAATTTACTGAGAATTTACAGTGAAATTTAATGAGAATTTACTGAGAATTTACTAAGTAATTTACTTAAAATTTACAGGAAATTTACTAAGTAATTTACTGAGAATTTATTGAAATTTGCTAAGTAATTTACTGTGAATTTACTGGGAATTTCCTGAGAATTTATAGGGAATTTACTGAGTAATTTTCTCAAAATTTTCTGGCAATTTACTAAGTAATTTGCTGAGAATTTATTGGGAATTTACTGGGCAATTTTCTGAGAATTTACTAGAAATTTACTGAGTAATTTATTGAGAATTTACTAGGAATTTTCTGAATAATTTACTAAAAATTTACATATTAATTTATTGAGAATTTAATGTGAATTTACTGAGTAATTTACTGAGAATTGACAGGGAATTTACTGGGAATTTATTGAGTAATTTACTGAGAATTTACAGGAAATTTAATGAGTAATTTATTGACAATTTATTTAAATTTACTGAGAATTTATAGGAAATTTAATGAGTAATTTATTGACAATTTATTTAAATTTACTGAGAATTTACTAGGAATTTACTAAGTAATTTACTAAGAATTTACAAAGAATTTTCTGAGTAATTTACTGGGAATTTACAAAATAATTTATTGAAAAATTATTGGGAATTTATTGAGTAACTTATTGGGAATTTACTGAGTAATTTAGTGAGAATTTAAAGGGAATTTACTGAGAATTTACAGGGAATTTACTGAGTAATTTACTAGAAATTTACTAAGTGATTTACGCAAAATTTACTGAGAATTTACGGTGAATTTACTGAGAATCTACTAGGAATTTATTGAGTAATTTAGTGAGAATTTACTTAGAATATACAGAGTAATTTACTGAGAATTTACTTTGTAATTTACTGAGAATTTACTGGGAATGTCACGACCCCATTCCGCCCCTAGTAGAATGGTGCTATGATGGCCAGTAATCCGAGATTACCAAAGGCCAACTTACAAAGATTCACACAATCAGAGTATCCATATGGGGCTTACGTGTGCGGAAGCAAATTTAAATCTTAGTAATCCATAAGAGCGGTGCATAAATCAAATGAAATGTCATACATCTTAACATGGTTTTACATCTTGTATACAAATGAATTAAAACTAAATATTACATCTTGATCAAAAGGCTTTTCAAGCCGAAATATACAAAAGACATGAACTACAAGCTAAGAAGCATAATCTTCAAGATGCTAACAAAACATGAGTCCAAAACATCTTGCAAATAACATCTTAGGCGACACCGCATTCTTGCTCATCACCTACATATATATAAAGGAGAGGGTGAGCTTGGATACTCAGTGAATGATATAAGTAATAAATATTTGAATGAATGATATCCGAGATCTTTATCAAAATAGTACGTATTGTAACTTGTACAAAATCAAGGGATGAACCAAGTTCATCTATCAAAGTCTTTCAAAGCTTTAAGGGATGACATTCCTGACAAAACAAGGGAATAATCAACCCGGAATCGATTAGACAAACCCACCCGTACAAGACCATCGGTGGCAAGGGAGATATCTCAAACAAGGGTACTAGTTGCATTATAGTCCCCTAGCACTAAGAACTTTCCAAGGATGTCATCAAAACAAACATAATACTTGATACAAAAACTAAAAGATAATCAATTATGCTTGATCAAATACTTTTCCAATACAAAGCAAAGCTTTATCAAAACTTTATAACATAGCTTTATTAAAAATACCACTCACAATAGTTCTTCGGATGTAGGGATTAAGGCAAGAATCCATGACCTACAAATACATGGCAAAATCCACTGAATGCATTTCAAGAAGACAAGAAGGAATGCTCAAAGATGGTTATGCAATGCATTCTTAAAACAAGCTTTACATGTATGAAAATGATCCCGGCATTTGTTTCCAAAACCAAGTCAAGACAAAGCAAAACATGTGCTGGGAGTCAAAACACTGTTTTTCTTCTAGGGAAAACATGTTAGGTACCAACCAGGTCTCGGAATGGATGCATAGAGATGATCTAGGCTAAAATGGCCTTGCTGGGTGAACTCAGGGAGTCTTGGCCGAGGTGTGGTCTCCTAGGCCTAGGTGTGCAGTTGCCTGCCGAGATGTTACAAGGTGCCGGCAAGGGTGTACCATGGTCGGCCTAGGTGTGCGGTGGTCAGCCTAGGTGTGCATGTAGGATAGGCTAAGGTGCAAGTGATCATGCATGGTAGGCTAATGTGAGATACGATGCTTGGCCTAGGTGTGTGGTCTAGGCAAGAGTGGGTCTCAGTGACCACACTTAAGCAAATGAAGTCTGGAAATCTGGGTTTCCTCTTGAAGAACATGGAAAACATAAACATGAAGAACATGAATGTGAAAATCATAACTTTTTATTCAAAATCTGAGACTTCTTGTTATGAGTTCAAAAACATGGACCTGGGTACCCATACTTGAAGATTTCATGAAAATAAACACAAAAACATGGAACTTGTTACAAACTTTCAGATCAAAACATGGCTTTTCTTCAAGAACATCACTTTCTCTTTCTAGAACAAAACTTTAAATCAATGTCTGGCTCATGAATCATGCTAGATCATGTAATGTGATTAGATCAACATAAAGAATAACAAGAGTAGATCAAGATTCTGATCTCAAAACATGAATCAAACGGTTCAAACTCTAAGGATCAAGCTTGGAAATCTAGTTCTCTCTCAAGAACAAGGATATGAAAAAATGATATGGGTTCCCTCACTGCTAGCTGGCTTAAACGACTCCTAGGACACGTGGCATCATCTGATTAGCTCTCCTAAAAAAGGTACTAGAGTGAAAGACAAGGATATGACAAAGTGTGTACAACAAGTAAGATGGCATGGGCACTCTGACAAGGCAATGATCCTGGATCAAGACATAGGCTTCGGACAAGAAGGTTTCAATGATCTCGGCTAGAAAGGATAACACTTGACCTAGGTGTGCCACACCTTGGCCTAGATGTGCCATACCTCGGCCTAGGTCATACCAGTCCCGGAATAAAATGTTGCTAGGTTCAAGGATCAAGGATCTAGGACGCCTAGATGATTAACATCTCGGTCTAGGTGATGCACATCTCGGCCAATATGCTTAGGTGACGGTGGAGGTCAACCAAGGTGGTTCCAAGATGGTCCTAGGTGTTGGCGCTTAACGGCCTAGGTGTAAGAGGTTCAAAGGTATGACCTAGGCTTGAGACAGCAAGGATAGATGACCTAGGCTTGAGATGACCTAGGCTTGAGACAACGCCAAGCAAGGAACAAAGCATGCATACAATACTTAGGCAAAACATGATAGCATCAAGACAAGACAAGGACCTTTACCTAGGCAAAACAAGTCTAAGTCTGCATGTACAAACTTAACAAGGCAAAATCATATAAATGTTCATGGATATGACTAAGACAAGATGAGGGTTGTTATAGTCTACCCCCCTTAAAAAAGTTTGGTCCCCGAACTTAAGTTACCTTGCCCCGAAAACAACTTCGGATAACGGATTTTCATTCCCTCTTCCATTTCCCATGTAGCGTCTTTGCCGTAATGCTCCTTCCATTCAATTTTTACCATCGGTATCGACTTATTCCTCAACTGTTTCACTTGCCTATCAATAATTCTTATTGGCTTCTCCTCGTAGCCTAAATCTTCATTAACCACAATCCCAAAATAATCAATCACATGCAGTGGATCCCGAATATACTTCATCAGCATCGAAGCATGAAACACATTGTGAACTTGACTTAATTCTGGCGGCAAAGCAAGTCTATAGGCAATGGGGTTAACTCTGTTAAGGATTTCAAATGGCCCGATGTAACGAGGTGTTAACTTACCTTTCTTCCGAAATCTTGAAGCTCCTTTCATCGGCGAAACTTTCAAGAATACATGATCCCCAACTTCAAACTCTAACTCTCTTCTTCTCTGGTCGGCATAACTCTTTTGTCGACTTTGAGCGGTTTTGATTCTTTGCTGAATGAGCTTAATCTTCTCGGTTGTAACTTAAACTAACTCGGGACCAATCAAAGCTTTATCTCCTACTTCGGCCCAACATATCGACGATCTACATTCCTCCCATACAAAGCTTCATACGGCGCCATACCAATAGTAGCTTGAAAACTGTTGTTGTAAGCAAATTCTACTAATGGCAAATGAAATTCCCAACTTCCCTTGAAGTCCAATACACATAACCTGAGCATATCTTCAAGTATCTGAATCGTTCTCTCTGTTTGCCCATCGGTCTGGGGATAAAATGTTGTGCTAAATCTCAATTCAGTTCCCAAAGCTCTTTGTAAGCTCTGCCAAAATCTAGAAACAAATTTCGGATCTCGGTCTGACACAATAGACACCGGCACTCCATGAAGTCTAAAAATCTCATTCATATACAACAAAGCAAGTCGATCAGCATTAAAGGTAATTTTAACAGGCAAGAAGTGTGCAATTATGACCCAAATCAAATCCATACCTTTTTTGTGTCCTCGGCAACCCAACAACAAAATCCATGGAGATGTGTTCCCATTTCCACTCAGGAATTGACAAAGGTTGAAGAAGTCCTGTTGGCCTCTAATGTTCTGCTTTCACTTGTTGACAATACAAACACTGGGACGCAAACTCGACTATTTCTCTTTTCATATTTGGCCACCAAAAAGTTTGCTTCACATCTTGATACATCTTGGTATTTCCTGCATGAACGGAAAATCTAGAACTATGGGGTTCTTGCAAAATTCTCCTTTTCAACTCTGGGACGTCGGCCACACACAACCTTCCTTCAAACTTAAGTACCTGATTTTCAAAGGTGTATCCTAGTCTCGGCTTAGTGATAATCTCATCAACTACCTTCTTGAAGAATTCATCCTCCATTTGTCTTGTCTTTACCTCCTCAATAATAGTCGGCTCCACTGAAATCATTGCTAAACAAGCCAAATTCCCAACTAACTTCCTGCTCAACGCGTTGGCCACTGAGTTTGCTTTATCCGGGTTGTAATAACCCTCACGCTATCCTAACCATACTCTTATGCATTCATGTGAGTCTGTCTTGTAAGCTTGCGTTTCTAGTCTTGTCCTTGTTCGTTTAAAGTGTTTCAGCATGTTTTGTACCTTGCTTGGTGTGAGTTTAGCCGAGGTCATCTTCAGTCTAGAATTACCTTGGAACCACTTTGTTTGACCTCCGCCTCCGCCTCCGCCCCGACATATTGGCCGAGGTGTCATTATCTAGGCCGAGGTGTTCATCACCAAGGCCGAGATGTGAATCATCTAGGCCAAGATGTTACCTTTGCACCTAAGTGATCTTGTCCCGGAGAGGTATGACCTAGACCGAGGTGTGGCACATCTAGGCCAAGGTGTGGCACAGCTTAGTCAAGTGTTGTCCTTCCTAGCCGAGGTCATTGTTCCCTTACTTGCCGATGCCTTGCTTTTAGCCGAGATCATTGCCTACCGAAGTGCCCATGCCATCTTGCTTGTTGAACACACTTTGTCATAGTTTTGTCTTGTCACTCAGCCACCTTTTTTAGTAGCACCAACCAGCCGCTGCCACGTACCCTGTAGAGGGTTAAGTCAGCCAACAGACCTAAAAATGTATCATTTTGCTATATGTCTTTGTTTGTGAGGAGAGAGAAGCTCTAGAAGAAGAAGAAGTTTAGAGTGAGAGAGTGGATTTTCGAGCTTGATTCCTAGAGATCAAACCATTAGATTCGCGTATTGAGGTTAGATTCTTGATTTACTCTTGTCGTTCTTATTGATTATGTAGCTGCATTGCACGATCGAACCCGTTCTGCATGTCATGCATCGATTTAAAGTTGGTTTTAGAGAGAGAAAATAGTGTTCATGTGTTCTTGAAGAAAAAGTCTTGTTTGATCTGAAAGTCTGCATTAAGATTCATGTTTTTGTGTTTGTTCTCACAAGATCCTTGAAGATGGGTACCCAGGTCCATGTTTTTGAACTCATAGCATGAAATCTCAGATTTGTAATAGCAAATTATGATCTTTGCATTCATCTTCCTCATGTTCATGTTCTTCATGTTCTTCCAGAGAGGGAAACCCAGATTTTTTCCCGATCTCATTTCCTTGAATGTGGCCATCGAGGCAACACCTCGGCCAGGAGGTGTGGGACCTCGGCCTAGACCTGGCAGTTGCCCAGCATGTTTTCTCGAGATAAAGAACTGTGTTTGTTTTGATTTGACTTAGTCTTGAGTGAGGAATGCCGAGATCATCTGCATGCATGTGAAACTTGTTTGAAAGTGCATTCAACAGACTTTGCCATGTGTTTGTAGGGTTTGGACTTGCCGTGACCCCGGCGTTTGAAGAACTAAGTGAGTGGTATTTTTAATAAAGCTATGTTAGAATGCTTTGATAAAAGTCTTGTTTTGCTTCGTTTTGGAAAGTATTTGTAAGCATGAATGGTTATTCCTAAAAGAAATAACGCCCAATTAGTACACATTAATGTGTGTTTGGGAGGGAAAATATTGAGTGCACACCTAACCTTTGGCATAATGCACAAAGTGAATGGTTATTCCTAATTGGAAAATATATATTATCTTGTTTTGATGACATTCTTGGAATGTCCGTACGTGCTAAGGGACTATAAGCATTTGTAGCACAAAGTTTTGAAGTCCGTACGTGCTAAGGGACTATAAGCATTTGTAACACAAAGTTTGGAAGTCCGTACGTGCTAAGGGACTACAAGCATTTGTAGCACAAAGTTTGGAAGTCCGTACGTGCTAGGGGACTCTAAGCATTAGTAGCACAAGTCCATAGTGTCAGGGGACTATAATGCAACGGCACCATTGAATTGAGATATCTCCCTCGTCTTGCCTTGTCTTGTCTTGTTTGCCACTGACGGTTTACCGCGTGGGTTTTGTTTGCCGAGATGTCATCACTCGTATTATAATGATGTTAGTAAGCATCCTTTGAAACTTTGACAGATTTGGAAGATGGACTTGGTTCATCCCTTGACTTGCACTAATTATGTTATGTATTGTTGATAAAGATCTTGAATACCAGTCATGCAAACCCCTTTATTTCTTATACCATTCACTGAGTATCCAAGCTCACCCTCTCTATATATATGTAGGTGATGAGCAGGAAGGCGATGACGCCTAGTTGTGACTCGCGAGCTCGTTTTGGGTTTTTGTTATGTCGGCCTAACCTGTATTCATGTCGGCAGTCTTGAAAATTATGCTTCTCGGCTTATAATGCTTGTAATTTACACATGTCGGCTGGAGAAGCCTTTTGATCAAGATGTAATATGCATTTTGTACTTTATTGTATTTGTATCCAAGTTGTAATATTATGTAAAGTTGTATGCCATTCCATGTAACTTACGCACTGCTCTTATGGACCACTTGTATTTTTAAATTATTGCTTCCACACTTGTGAGCCCCATATATATTTATACTCTATTTGTGTGTGGGTTTTGAAGGTTGGCCTTCGGTAATCTCGGATTACTGGCCATCACGGCACCAAACTAGTAGGGGCGGTTTGGGGTCGTGACAGATTGGTATTAGAGCGCAAGTTTCTTATAGTGCGCTATTCACACACTCGAGTCTTGAAGAGCATAGGATCTCCCTTAGAAGAATGTTAGGATTGCATCATATTGCTTGCTACTTGACAAGGTGTGCATCATTCAGCATGACCATTTGTTATTTGCATACATGATTCTTGGTTCAGTTTGTTTTAAGGTTGTATTTTGCCTACTCATAGCATCATGAGGAGAGGTAGACCACCAGTTGGCCGAGACCAATCAGAGGATAGATTGGGCTGACTAGAGAGACTAGTTGAAGGTTTAACCCGTGAGTTGAGGCAGATGAGGCAACAGAATACAAGTGCTACATCCACCCAGGCCGAACAGACGGATGGCCGACATGCAGCTCCACCTCTTCCAGTGCCCCAAGTGCCTCCACAGCCAGCCTTGTATGGGGAAGGGACGATGACTTTGATCAAAGAGTTCAAGAAGATGAACCCACCGAGATTTGCAGGGGGCATAGAGCCGATGAAGGCCGAGGCGTCGGTTTTGGAAATGGAAAAGCTATTCGAGATCTTTCCTAGCATCGACACTCAGAAGGTGACATTAGCAGCATTCACATTAGACGACGACGCTCGAAGGTGGTGGATGATGATCCAGGAGGCTAATCCTGGTTTAACTTGGGCTAGATTTTTAGAACTGTTTTACAACAAGCATTTTCCGCTTAGCGTTCGAGATCGCAAGACCACAGAGTTCCAGACTCTGACACAAGGCAACAGAACAGTGGCAGAGTACGACTGTGCCTTCACCGAATTGGCGAGATATGCGCCTCATATGGTCAGTGATGAGTATAAGAAAGCCAGGAAGTTTGAAAGTGGACTACGTGGACCAATTCAAGATTGGGTCAACATGCTCAATATGCCGACTTACGCCGAGGTGTTAGACAAGGCCATCTTGGTGGAAGCCAACTTAAACCGATATCAAAGTTCAGGAGAGAGTCAGAGGAAGAGACAGAACTATGAAGGTCGTCGGATGCCATTTAATGCCAAGAAGAAGGCGAATGTGGGCAGTTCCAGCAACTCAGATCGGGATGAAAATGCGAAGCCGACGTGTGCGAGTTGTGGGAAGCCGCATCTCAGGGTTTGTCGCTGGGCGACGAGAGCCTGCTTTGAATGTGGCGAGATAGGCCACCGCGTGAAAGACTGTCCAAAGGCAAGAGTTGATGATGGTAAGAAAAATGGGAGCACCTCGGGCTCTGTACAAGGAGGCAACGTCGGAAGGACACAAATGAGACAAGGCAGAGTTTTCGCTCTAGTGCCAGGAGACACCCAGAATGCTGAAACGGTAGTGTCAGGTACACTCTCAATTTGCTCTCAAGTTGCATACATCTTGATTGATTCGGGCTCTACACATTCATTTGTATTTGTTAAATTTGTCGAGAAGTTGAACAGACCGTTAGAACCCCTTGATTATGTGCTATCTGTATCTACTCTATCTGGGGGAACTGTAATTATTGCATCCATATATAGGGCGTGTGTTGTGGTGATTGAGGATGTAGAATTATTAGCTGATTTGATGCCATTAAGCATGACTCACTTCGATGTCATATTGGATCATGCATCCATTATTTCAATTGTGTTACTAAGAGCGATTACATTGAAGACCGCCAAACATAAACCGAAGGTCTTTTTCCAGGGTAAGGGAGTAGTACCCCCACCCTACTTGGTCTCATCCATGAAAGCCTATAAGTTGATCCAAAAAGGGTGTCAGGGTTATTTGTGCAGTATACTAAGTGATTTAAATGGGAGTGTTGAGTTAGCCGACATACCAGTTGTTAAGGAATTTCCCGACGTTTTTCCAAATGAGCTGCCTGGCCACTTAGTCGATAGAGAAATAGAGTTTACTGTGGACCTCGTGTCGGGAATGCAACCTATCTCCAAAACACCCTATAGGATGGCCCCAGTTGAACTTAGAGAACTGAAACTACAGTTACAAGAATTGTTGGATTAGGGATTCATTAAGCCGAGCACTTCACCGTGGGGAGCACCCGTTTTATTTGTTAAGAAAAATGATGGCACCCTTCGCCTTTGTATTGATTACAGAGAACTTAATAAGGTAACCATCAAGAACAAGTACCCATTGCCTAGGATTGACGATTTGCTTGATCAATTACAAGGGGCACGAGTCTTTTCCAAGATTGACCTTAGGTCGGGCTACCACCAGCTGAAGGTTAAAGCCGAGGACATTGAGAAGACTGCTTTTTGGACAAGGTATGGCCACTACGAATTTTTGGTAATGCCTTTCGGAGTGACCAATGCTCCTGCAGCGTTCATGGACTTGATGAACAGAGTCTTTAAGCCGTATCTAGATGAGTTCGTAGTTGTTTTTATTGACGACATATTGATCTATTCCAAGAGTACAATTGAGCACAAGAACCATCTGAGGCTTGCCCTGCAAATCTTGAGAGACAAAAGGTTGTACGCCAAGTTGAGTAAGTGCGAGTTTTGGCTTTCCAGCATCTCATTTTTAGGGCATGTGATTAATGAAGAGGGTATATCAGTCGATCCGAGTAAGATTGAAGCCATTGTGAATTGGCCGACGCCGACCAACGTGTCCGAGGTTCGTAGTTTTCTAGGCTTGGCAGGTTATTACAGAAAGTTTGTAAAAGACTTCTCAAGGATAGCAGTACCATTGACACAACTAACTAAGAAGGGAACAACATATGAATGGACCAATGATAGAGAATCGGCCTTCCAAGAGTTGAAGACGAGGTTAGTTACGACACCAGTTCTTGTACTCCCGTCGGGTAATGAGGAATTGCAGATTTTCCGCGATGCTTCACATAAGGGTTTGGGTTGTGTATTAATGCAAGGGGGCAGAGTCATAGCATATGCATCTCGTCAGTTGAAACTTCATGAGAAGAACTATCCAACCCATGATCTAGAGCTAGCAGCCGTGGTGTTTGCTTTGAAGATTTGGCGCCACTACTTGTATGGAGCCTCTTGCCAAGTTTTTACGGATCACGAGAGTTTGAAGTACTTGTTCACCCAAAAGGAACTAAATTTGAGGTAGAGAAGATGGCTTGAATTATTGAAGGATTACGACATGCAGATTCAGTATCACCCAGGTAAAGCAAACTCGGTAGCTGACGCATTGAGTAGGAAGTCAGTGGGAAGTTTGGCATGCCTAGCCATGATTTCAGTGGAGCTGACTACTATTGGGGAAGTAAAGGCAAGGCAAATGGAGGATGGACTCCTGAAGAAGGTAGCCGACGAGATTACCACCAGGCCGAGGTCGGGTTACGCCCTTGAGAATGGAGTGCTTAAGTTTGAAGGAAGATTGTGCGTGGCCGACGTCCCAGAATTGAAAAGAAGGATTTTGCAAGACTCTCATGGATCTAGATTTGCAGTTCATCCAGGGAACACCAAGATGTATCAAGATGTGAAACAGACCTTTTGGTGGCCGAATATGAAAAGAGAGATAGCCGAGTTCGTGTCTCAGTGTTTATATTGTCAACAAATGAAAGGGAACATCAGAGGCCGACAGGACTTCTCCAACCTTTGTCGATTCCTGAGTGGAAATGGGAAGACATCTCCATGGACTTTGTGATTGGTTTGCCGAAGACACAGAAAGGAATGGATTCGATTTGGGTTATAGTCGACAGGTTAACTAAGTCAGCGTATTTCTTGCCGGTTAGGACTTTGTTTAGTGCGGATCGACTTGCTGTGTTGTATATGAATGAGATCGTTAGACTTCATGGTGTGCCAATGTCCATCATGTCAGACCGAGACCCAAAATTTGTTTCTACATTTTGGCAGAGTTTACAAAGGGCTTTGGGGACCGAAGTGAGGTTTAGTACAGCTTTTCATCCCCAGACCGATGGCCAAACAGAGAGAACAATTCAAACACTTGAAGATATACTTAGACTGTGTGTATTGGACTTCAAGGGAAGTTGGGAAGTGCATTTGCCATTAGTAGAGTTCGCTTACAACAATAGCTACCAAGCTAGCATTGGCATGGCGCCGTATGAAGCCTTGTATGGAAGAAAGTGCAGATCACCGATATGTTGGACCGAAGTAGGAGATAAAGCTTTGATCAGCCCTGATTTAGTCCAAAGGACAACCAAAAAGATTAAGCTTATCCAACAGAGAATCAGAACCGCTCAGAGCCGACAAAGGAGTTACACTGACCAGAGAAGAAAGGAGTTAGAATTCGAAGTAGGGGATCATGTGTTCCTGAAAACCTCGCCGATGAAAGGAGTTTCAAGATTTGGGAAGAAGGGTAAATTGGCACCCCGTTACATTGGACCATTTGAAATTCTTGAGAAAGTTAACCCGGTTGCCTACAGACTTGCTTTACCACCGAGATTAAGTCAAGTTCATAATGTGTTTCATATCTCGATGTTGAGAAAGTATATACGAGATCCACTACACGTGATCGATCATTTCGGGATTGTGGTTGATGAAGGCCTAAGCTATGAAGAAGAGCCGATACGCATCATCGATAGACAAGTGAGACGATTGAGAAATAAGGCAATACCGATGGTGAAGATTGAATGGAAAGAGCATCACGGCAAGGATGCTACGTGGGAAATGGAAAAGGAAATGAAAGTCCGATACCCGAAGTTAATCTCGAACCAAGGGAACTCAAGTTTGGGGACCAAACTTCTTTAAGGGGGGTAGGATGTAACAACCCTCACACTATCCTAACCATACTCTTATGCATTCATGTGAGTCTGTCTTGTAAGCTTGCGCTTCTAGTCTTGTCCTTGTTCGTTTAAAGTGTTTCAGCATGTTTTGTACCTTGCTTGGTGTGAGTTTAGCCGAGGTCATCTTCAATCTAGAATTACCTTGGAACCACTTTGTTTGACCTCCGCCTCCGCCCTGACATATTGGCCGAGGTGTCATTATCTAGGCCGAGGTGTTCATCACCAAGGCCGAGATGTGAATCATCTAGGCTGAGATGTTACCTTTGCACCTAAGTGATCTTGTCCCGGAGAGGTATGACCTAGACCGAGGTGTGGCACATCTAGGCCAAGGTGTGGCACAGCTTAGTCAAGTGTTGTCCTTCCTAGCCGAGGTCATTGTTCCCTTACTTGCCGATGCCTTGCTTTTAGCCGAGATCATTGCCTACCGAAGTGCCCATGCCATCTTGCTTGTTGAACACACTTTGTCATAGTCTT